>JAODPA010067578.1:0-10524 GCA_025585075.1 Nepenthes mirabilis | reverse complement strand
TAGATATGATAAAGAAAATTATTAAATATTTGAACATTTGACATTACATACTATTTTTTATGCAAGTATTTGACGAGGATTTTGCTTTATAGTATGGATAGAGATTATACTTTTTCCTATTTTGAAAATTTGTGTATATTTGGTTTAAAGTCATTTATTTGACAGGATGAGAACCATTATATTTTAGATAATTTATATTCAACATGTTCTAATATACTATGCATACTTAAGGAAAACACCTATCATTTACAGGTAAAAAATAAAGCGGCGTTTGATCTTATCTATATTGTAACACATATGACTAGCCTATGGATCACAAATAGTGGTGTATCAGTATAAAATTATCAGAAATATAAGTAAGCCATTTTTCAAAATTATTTTTTAATTAATTGATGTGTAAGCTGTTAGCCATTGGTTCTTAAGTTTTTAGATGCTTTGGTCTTCTTATACTTTTGTATATTTTTGATATGGTCATTTGGTTTTCATATTTTGTATATGCATTACATGCTTTGGTCTTTTAAATTTTTTATACAATTTGCATGCTTTGAAAAATATATATATAATTTAGTAGTTCGTATGAAATTATGATTTGAGATGTATTTAACGAAATTGGACCTTTTAGACTTTCGGATATAATTTATAATTTTCTATCCTTCAATTTATTTTACCTACGTATATTTATATATCACATCTATATATATTTGTTTTGTTGAGCCTTAACTTCATGTGTGCAAATATTTTCAAAATCTTTTCAAATTATCGAGCAATAGATTCTTGTAAGATTTGAAAGAAAGATTTTTAAAAGCTTTTGTTTAGTTTATATTTGTAGTGTTGTGTATTATTTTAGATTTATTGTGTTCAATAGGATTCATATTTTAAGTTTATAGTTTTGGTTTTGTTTCGGTGTGCCAAATAAAGTTACATACAACTTTTTGTTATTGTGTATTTTGTATTTTAATTAGATTTTTTTCTTGTAATGATTTATAAATTGAGTAGATATATTATTATTTTAAGGCTAGATGGAAATAGTTTGGCCATTCTTGTAACGTCCCTCGTTCTTACTTATTTTTAATGAAACGTCATACTACATGTATAAGTCCATAATATATCATTATTATACACAGGATCTAACCAACCCCATATGACCTGAATACAGTATCAGATTCTTTAGAGATACTATTAGGAACCAAAATTTATTACCATAAAATCTACGGAAGTATAACTAACAACCATAGAGGCAATTGTCATAATTCATGTTTATTTCTTAACATCATCCATTACATGCCTTTATACATATATTACATCCCACCAAAAATACAACAGGCAGATCATCCTAACGCTCCAAACTTTACACTTACTCATTTGGAATAAATTTCTAACTGCCATCTGAAGGGTTAGAAAACGGCAAGTGAGTGAGCTAAATACTCGATAATGTATAAATAAGTAAAAATATGCATATTTTTATATTTAAAATAGACATATACAAATATTAGAAGAATATGATTCATATCAAATATGTATGAACCTTCAATATTTATCATTTATCTTCTTACTTATTATTTATCTTTAGGGACTAGAACAAACAGGCCTTACCAACTAACAGAGTGGTTAATCGAGAAAAGGATTGTATTATACCATACAATCTAAGGCCATCATTCAAAGTGGGTGTATCCAGTATACGGGGCCAAATAACAAATATCACTCAGTGAATGGTATACCTATCACCCGGTATACAAAGCCAATAAAATGTCACCATACCCCCCGTAGTTTAGGAACAGTCCTTGAGTTTTCACTGTAATATCCCAATGCGTGTCAAGGATATCACCCACTCCAATATACGACCAGGATACGCAGTAAGGGAAATCTTCTAGTTTCCACTATAATATCAGTGGCATGTTAGGGAATATCATCCAAAGTAAATCCATAGTACATTTTCTTAATTCATGCTTAATACTTTATATAGAAGCTTTCACGTTATTTATAATTCTTAGTCCTTTATTTTCTCCAATATGGGAGGAAAATACTTATCCAAATCAAAAATCAAACTTACAAATTTTCCATGAAAATTTCCAAAGTATCGAACATAAGATGCAGTAATACAAACCAACTGTAACAAAAATCCATGCATTATCCATTTAGTAGCTTAACCTTAAGCTTTTTACATGTATCTAAAATTTTAGATTTAACATGAATTATATCTGGTTGGTTTGAGGCCAAGTTTGGGAACCGATTCAAGTCTTCACTTACAATCTAGCACGATGCATTAGTCATTTTTATTCTAGTTGCTATTCGTAATCAATTCGGGATGTTATTCTTAAGCTTTTTTATGAGACCTCGGTTGTTACTGTTGTTTATAGATTTCGGTCGTTATTGTTTGTTTACGAACAAGTTGTTACTGTTTGTCCAGATCATTTTTTGTTATCTCCCTAATTTCGGTCAACCTGGTCAACTCTTCTAAGTCTGGCCAACTTTTATAATTTCGGTCAACTATATGACCGGCCAACGATTTAATCCTATATGGTCAATAATTTTCAACCGGTCATTATACTACCTCAGTCAATTTTTCCATTAAGACCATGGGAGACTAAGTGACAGGGCGACATTTAAACCTAATATTAAGACTCTTAAAGTTATATAATGGCCGACTTAGCCAATTTAGGACTCAGTTTTGTGCTAACCTTTTACTGCATTTTGATACAATTCAACAAGGCTTCTTGCTATTTAGGAACCGATTCATTGACCAGTCCAGCTCATTTTCATGAGCCGTTTGGTCACGACGTAGGTGAGACATTTGGTTACTTGTATAGCAAACTTGGGCCGGGGTCGGGGTTCATTTGGTTGTCGATACAGTCAAATTTTAGAATCTAGTTCAATTTACCAGCCAAGTATATCTCATGTTTTCATGCAAGAATTCAACATAAAGCAAGTATTAGGTCAATAATATTTGAAAGAATGATAAATAATCAGCACCAAAGGAAGAAGGGAATCTAATACACTTGCCAGCAAAATTCATCTAAACTCTCTGCTATCCTCAGGTTTCCTTCTCTCTTCTGATTTTCTTCCCTTAGTTTTCCTTATTTTCGTTCTATTTTCATTCTTTTCCTTCTACTTTTCTCTTGGTCTCTCTCTACTTTCTTCCTCATGTGTCCTCTTATTTCCTTCTTCCTTACCCGTCTTTATATAGACTCTTTGGTTGGTTGTGCTGCTACCAGCACGCCAACTTAGGTGTCCTTAATATTGATTAGTCATCAACCTCTTAAGCTAAAATGGTGTCAGCACACTGTCTTGGTGTCACTAACAATGCTTGGTCACTAGTCTAGTAGGGTTGAGTCATCAAGCTAATTTTAGAGCTCCATATGTCAATTGATTAATATAAACAGGTAAGGGTATATTCTACATCTGATTTTTTCAAAATGATAATGCTGAAATGGATTGCTTAACCGATTTGAATTTTTTGAGATGACAACTATTGGAATTGGCATTTTGACTGAAATGGTCATTTTGGCCGGAATGATATTTGACTAGTTTGGGAATGGAATGAATATTTTGGTCGGTATGCTTTGCTTGGCTGGTATGGATGATAATTGCCAAGATGATTATTTTGGCCGATATGGGTAATAATTGCCAAAATGATCATTTTAGCCGATATGGTCATTTTGGCCAGTATGATATTTTTGTCCAGAATGGTCATTTTGGCCGATATGGGTAATAATTGTCAGAATGAATATTTAGGTCACAGGGCATTTGTGACGACCGGCTCATTTGGTAACTAGCAAAATGCATATCTATTCTTAGTTGGTCAACCTTCCATTAACCGGATTATTTCTCATTTTTTTATTAACTGGTCAACAAGGTGTTGACCAAATTCTTTCTCACAACCTGCCGGTCAACGTGGTGTTGACCGTATTATTTTTCTTGCCTGACCAACTTCTTGTGGCTTCTCCAATGACAAAACCCATTTGTTGAGTTACTCCTAAGGAAAGAAGAAAATAGACAATTAGGTAAAAGGAAGAGGTAATTATAATAATGATTCCATTGATTGCGAGCCTTACAAATCTACCATTCTTATAAAAATTTCATTCTCAAAATTTTAAAAAATTTACATATCTCAAGGAAACAAATGGGAGTAGTTATTATGGATTTCTTCTTCTCACTCCCGTGTGGCCTCTTCTTAGGTGTGATTACGCCACAAAAGTTTTACTAAGGGGATCGTTTTCGTTCAAAGTACTTGATTCTTTCGATCTAATATCTGCACCGGTTCTTCAGTATAGCACAGGTCCTCCTCAATTGCTAGAGGCTCGTAATCAATAATATGAGTCGGGTCATGTACATATTTTTGAAGTATCAATACATGAAATACGTTGTACACTTCTAAAAAATTAGGTGGCAATGCCAAATAGTAAGCGACTTCCTCGACTTTTATCAAAATCTCAAAAGGATCGATGAATCATAGTTTCAACTTGCCTTTTTGTCTTAATCAAACCGTCCCATTTGATGGTGAAATCTTCAAAAAGGCATAATCACCAATAGCAAAATGCAAGTCTGATCTCCTGTGATCAGAGTAGTTCTTCTATCTACTTTGAGCTGTCTTCAGTCTTTCGTGGTTCATCCTTATCTTATCAGACGTCTCTCGAATAATTTTCGGGCGAAGAAATCACCTATCACCAGTCTCTTCCCAATGAATAGGATATCGACATTTTCTCCCATATAAAGTTTCGAACAGTGCCATTTCTATGCTTGCCCGGTAACTGTTATTATGTGTGAATTCAGCCAAAGCCAAATGATCATCCCAATTATCCTTCATCTCAAACGCCGTAACTCTAAGCATATCTTCCAAAATTTAGATAGTACATTCTAACTGTCCATCCGTCTGTAGCTGATATGCTGTACAAAACTTAAGATTCGTTCCCAGTTTTCAATGTAAACTTTTCTAAAATTTGGAGACAAATCTAGGGTCTCGGTCGGACACGATTGATGATGGCACTCCATGAAGTCTAGTAATCTCATTGATGCATAACTATGTCAAATGATCGCGGGAGTAGGTTGTCTGAATTGCTAAGAAGTGTGCTAATTTTGTCAGTCTATCAATAATAACCCAGATAGCATCATAATTTGTGGGGGTCCGCGGTAATCCTGTAACAAAATCCATTGTGATATCTTCCTATTTCCAACTAGGAATAGATAGCAGTTGTAATAACCCTGAAGGCCTTTTCCGCTCGGCTTTTATCTGCTGGCAAATTAGACACATTCCTATAAAGGCTGTAATTTTCTTCTTCATATTCCTCCACTAAAATATTTTCTTCAAGTTTTAGTAAATCTTATTGATTCCAGGGTGAATAGTATATCGGGAGTGTTGAGCCTCTTTCAAAATTTTCTCATTTAGTTCCTTATTATCCGGTACACACATTCAATCTTGCAATCTTAGGACCCCATCGGTACGGATGTTAAAATTAATTCCGAAATCTTTATTTAAATCTCCAACAGTACTCATCAAAAATAGATCGTTTACTTGCTCCTCCTTCACCTTCTTCAGTATTTCGAGCTGAACCTGAAAGAATGTTAACATCATTTGGTTGCCTTTCACATACCGCTAGATGTCGCATTGCCTTATAGTCTCCAGCATCTCCATCTCCTTAATCTGTAGTCTCGCTAAGAAACTTGTGCGACGATTGAGAGCATCAGCTATGATGTTGGTCTTTCCAAGTTGATACTGAATTTCACAATTATAATCTTTTAGAAAGTCGATCCATCTCTGTTATCTTATGTTCAACTCCTTTTGAGAGAATAAATACTTGAAACTTCTATGGTCAGAGTATACTAGAAATTTCTCTCCGTATAAATAGTGCTGCCAAATCTTTAGGGCAAAAACAATGGCAACTAATTCCAGATCATGAGTCGGGTAGTTCTTTTCATGAATTCTTAGTTGCCTTGATCCATACACTATAACCTTCCCGTGTTGCATAAGAACACAGCCCAATCCAGTCTTGGAGGCATCATAATAACTGTGAATCCGCCCGTTCCTTCTGGAATTGTCAAAATTGGAGTAGATGTTAATTGCTTCTTTAACTCATGAAAGCTCTGCTCACATTCTTCGATCCAGTCGAACTTAATCTCCTTCTTTGTTAAAAGAGAAGGAGTAGAACAATTCTAGAGAAATTTTCTATGAATCGACAATAATACCCTGCCATGCCTAAGAAACTTCGAACCTCAATTACCATTGTAGGTCGGCTCCACTCGGTAACCGCTTCAATTTTCTTTTGGTCGACTGCAATACCTCCCTGAGTGATAACATGGCCCAGGAATGTCACCTCTTCAAACCAAAACTCACATTTTTTAAATTTAGCGCACAACCTTTTCTCTCAAAGAGTTTGGAGCACGATTCTCAGATGTGTCTCATACTTCTCATAACCCTTGAAATAGATTAAAATATCATTAATGAATATGACCACAAATTTATTCAAGTAAGATTGGAATACCCAGTTCATCAGATCCATAAATGCTATTGGAGTATTGGTCAATACAAATGGCATGGCCAAAAATTCCTAAGCTCATACCTTGTTCGAAAAGCAGTCTTTGACACATCTTCTTGTTTGATTCTCAATTGATTATATCCAACACGAAGGCCAATTTTGGCGAATATTTGGATCCCTTGCAATTGGTCGAATAAATCATCAAGCCATGGCAACGGATATTTATTTTTGATCGTGATCTTATTCAACTCATGATAATTGATACATAATCGCAATGTCCCATCTTTCTTCTTTACAAATAATATCGGTGCGCCCCAGGAGACACATGGGGTCTGATGAAGCCCTTCTCCAGCAGTTCTTGCAATTGCTGTTTTAACTCTTTTAGTTCAGCGGGTGCCATTCTATCTAGTGCCTTTGAGATTCGATTTAATCTCGGCATAAGCTCGATTTCAAATTCTATTTTCTGCTGCAATAGTAAACCAGGCAAATCTTCGAGAAGTACATCTTAGAATTCACAAATTACAAGTATTTTCTTAATCGGCATATTGTGATTTTTAGTAATACTATCATAGGCTAGATAGGCTTGACATTCACTTCGAATCAAGTGCTAAGCATGTTGATAAAAAATAAATACAGGTATTTTCTTTTGCTTGATTCCTTGAATGTGAAATGGTTCATATTCCAGAATTTCAAAGTGAACTCGTTTGTGAAAACAATCTATACCGGTATGATACTTGGCTAGCCTGTCCATTTCTAATATTACATCAAAATCATATATATCTAATAGGATCAAATCCACTTCCATGTTCAGTTCGTGAATGGTCACCACACATTTTTGGTACATTATATCGGTAGTGACTAATATTCTAGTAGGTGTTGACACTGCCAAGGAGAAGTTTAAAATTTGTGGAGATGATACAAGATAGCATACAAATTGTGGTGATATGAATGATTGAGTAGAGCCTGAGTTGAATAATACATGTGTCAAAACATTAGAAATAAGTAGGGTAGCTTTAACCACGTTAGGAGATGCTTCCGCCTCCTAGGCGGTGACTGCAAATGCCTTTCTCGGGACAGTGGGCTTCTTCATTTCAGCTCTCCTAGGATGGGGACATTCCTTCATGAGGTGGCTTGATTGATCACAATTATAGCAATTTTCCAATAATTTGAAGCAAGGTTTGTTGCTATATAGTTTCCTACAATAAGGATATGGAGTCACCACTGTCGGTTGTTCTGGCACTATCACTTTGTCCTTCTTTTCTGGCTCTACTGGTTTAGTTTTCTTTTGCGGCCTTCCGGATCAAGCACTAGAACTCGTACCCACCTCACCATGGTGGGGTACCCTTTTCTTGAAAAACTCTTCTTTTCCAAGCTCATTTTCAAAGATTAGAGCTCGATCCAGTACCTCCCCGTATGTTTGCAACTCCAAAGTTGACAGTTATTTCTGCAATCCCTGCTGAAATTTATTTCCTTTTTGCATTTCATCTTCCACCAAAAAGGAACCATATTGGGATAGTTCCGTGAATTTTTCATCATATTCGATCACCATACGATTTCCTTATCGTAGCCACATAAACTCCTCCTCCTTCTACTCCCGAAGGTTAAAGGAAAAATACTTCTCCAAAAATGCTTCTTCAAACATAGCCCATGTGATTTCATTATCAGGCACTTTGAAAGCTCTCTTACGCATGGGCCACCAGTAATCGGCCTCACCTTTTAGCCGATCAAAAGCAAACAAAACCTTGTCCTCCTTGGGAAATCTTATAACCGAAAAATACTTTCTTTAATCTTCGGATCCAGGTTTCTTCTTTGCCTGGGTCCAGCTCACCCAGGAACTCGGCTACATGTTCATTCGTAAAGCGATCATAGTTAATGTTCCAGGATTCACGACAGGAGCTGGTGCTAGGGCTGGTGTAGGGACAGGAGCGAAATTGCGTGGCCCCATCGCTTCCATATAGTCTGCTATTCTGCCTAGCAAATTTAGATATTTAGCCTCCCGATCTTGACATCTTTCGGGATTAACTTGAGTATGTCTCCATCCATCAGCCATTTTGTAATCCTAACAGTACAAATTTTGAAAGGCTTTGGTCAGTTCAAAGCACACTAATAGCTATCTATTCTAAGGCCATTACTGGGATTGTCAGAAAGTTTCCAGCTATCATTAACTGATCTATCCTTGATGCCTACCCTAATCTAAGCTTCCGCAAAAGGTCAATTTATCCTAAAGCATATCTTTCTCTAATATCACTTGTAATGTCCCAATTCTTACTTACTTTTAGTGAGACGTCAAACTATATATATAAATCTATAATATATCATTATTATACACAGAATATATCCAACCCCGTATGACTTAAATAAGGCGTTGAATTCTTTAGATATGCTACTAGAAACCAAAATTTATTACCATAAAATCTGTAGAAGCATAACTAACAACCATTGAGGCAATTTTCATAATTCGTGTTTATTTCATAACATCATCCATTATATCTTTTCTACATATATTCAATCTCACCAAAAATACAGTAGGTAGATCATCTTAACGCTCGAAACTTTACTCTTGCTCATCTGGCATAAATTCCTGACTGCCATTTGAAGAGTTAGAAAATGGTAAGTGAGTGAGTCAAATACTTAATAATGTACAATTAAGTAAAGATATGTATATTTTTATACTCAAAATAGATATATACAGATATCAAAAGAATATGATTCATATTAAATATGCATGAACCTTTAATATTTATCTTTTATCTTTTTACTTATTATTTATCTTTAAGTATTAAAGCTAGTAGGCCTTATCAGTTAATAGAGCGGTTAATCGAGGAAATGATTATATTATACCACAGAATCTAAAGCCATCATTCAAAGTAGATGTATCCAATATATAGGGATAAATAACAAATACTATGTGGTGAACGGTATACATTTCACCAAATATACAGGACCAATAAAATGTCACCATGCCCCCACAATCCAGGGGCAATCCTCGAGTTTCTACTGTAATATCTCAAGGCGTGCCAAGGACATCTCCTGCTCCAATATGCGACCAGGATACGCAGTCAAGGTAATCTTCGAGTTTTCACTGTAATATCAGTAGCATGCTAGGGAATATCACCCGAAGTAAATCCATAGTACATTTTCTTAATTCATGCTTAATACTTTATATAGAAGCTTTCACGTTATTCATAATTCTTAGTCATTTATTTTCTCTACTCTGGAAGGAAAATACTTATCCAAATTAAAAATCAAACTTACAAGGTTTCTATGTAAATTTCTATAGTATCGAACATAAGATGTAGTAATACAAACCAACTGTAACAAAAATTCATGCATTGTCCATTTAGTATCTCAACCTTAAACTTTTTACATGTATCAGAAATTTCAGATTTAACAGAAATTATATCCAGCTGGTTTGAGGCTGGGTTTGGGAGCCGATTCAAGTCTTCACTTACAATCCAGCAGGATGCTTTGTGATCCGATTTGGATATGTGATATGTGGCACCTCTCCCAACATAAAAATATTTATAACTTCCTCTTCCACCAACGGGAAAAAGGCTTTGTTTGTAACTGGATTTACCACGTCTGTGTTTTGATTAGAATCATCGAAAGGTAATTAATGAAATTAGTAAATTTGAATATTCTAATATATCAAATAAATTTGAGGATTGTACCCAATACCGCATGTGGTAAAATATAGTAAGCCTGTTCCTATCTATGAGAGACAATGTTCACGGATGGTTTAACTTGTTGGCCTAAATTGCAAATGAATTAGTTTATGATTGTTAGGAGTATATGTAACTCTTCCTCATATTAGTCTTTTAAAATCTTTAATTTTCTAATTTAGTGTATACTTTGTATGACAAAAAGGATTTGTATTCAGATCTCGATTTGAGATTCACAGGTTTACTCATGAATGAGAATTTGGTTAATCTCATATAATTGGATATGTGATTTGTCCCAAAACATATTTCGGTTTATATGATTTCATTTTGGCCTTTATTTATACATATGGGTTTTGGATTTGAATTTCGTTTCTTTTAGTATACGTTTTATA
>JAODPA010067577.1:0-10524 GCA_025585075.1 Nepenthes mirabilis | reverse complement strand
GGTTTAAACCATGTAGGGGGGGGGGGGGGGGGAACAATCTCTATATTGTAGGATAGGAGTGCATATAGGGTTCACACTATAGAAATAGATTTTTGTATTACACGGATAAGATGGTATATGTTTAACTATTTTTTTAAAAAAAATCATAACATAGTAACCCCATATACTAGGTATAGAAACCTCCATGCTTAGGTATTATTATTTTTAAGATGGTTGCTTCGAATGGATTTAATATTGTTAAATGGTCGGTGTCCTATTTGGCACAGCTTGGGATTAAAAATATCCCAATCTAACACGGCACGTGGCTCGCCTGTGTGGAGCTTCGCATGCCTTCGGATCGTGCCGTTTGTCATTGTCCAAACTTTATAGGCAAAAAATTTTGCGATGCATCCATTCTCATTAGGAGCTGGATGTAAGCCAATTTCATCCGTGAGCGCACTTAGGTATCAAGGTTGATCGCATTATGCAAATGCAAAAAAATCTATTAGTGTCAATTATGTTTAATATAAGTTGCTAATTAAAAGTACAAAAATATAAGAAAGTAATTAATAGTAGCAGGTAACAATTAGATACAGAATAATATTTCAAGAATTCATTTTCTCATATAAAAGGTTTTAGTTATTTTGACATTTGGTATTAGTATATATTGAAAACTTTTGATTTTCATAATGAGGTATCTTTTTTTTTATAATATTAAAATTCAAATTGAATTCACGTAAATTTTTTTAAAAATTTAAAAATAGGAGAAAAATTATGTAAAAATTTAAACAACTTGATTTGGATTATAACATTCTCCCTCTACTATGTTGTCAACGTCTTTTAGGATAGTTTTGACCTCTTACCTCTTTAGTTTCACATCTTTAGCAAGTTCCTAACTTATTCTTTTATTAATCTTCCTTTTTACTTCATGATCGCTTCTTTCTTCTTCTTTTTGGTTGATATCGTCACATTCTGCTCAATAATGATTTCTTTTAACTTTTGGTATTGGTGGTGGTTTTAATCTAATATTGGTGTGCTATGATAAATTATATGAAAGTGCTTCCATGTAAAGATAATACAACTTCAAATAGTTTACATAAAAAGTAAGATAAACCTTTATCCATTCTAAAAAATCTACTGTAATACCTTGGCATTTTAAGTTGGACTCTTTGAGTTGAAATTAGTAAACATTATTTAATTTTGTGGGACTAGATTACATACATAAGCCCTTTAAAACAATAATTGTGTAGTAAAGCTTAGGTTAGAGTTTTAAAGGATTGGAACGTTGTTCGGTTTGATCACTTTTTTATGGGCAACTCAACAAACGAATTTTGTCATCGGATGATTCACACAAGGTTTGTGACTATTGACTGGTCGGTTAATAAATATGCCGGTCAACAGAGGTTGACCGGCTGAAAGAAAGTGGCCGGTCAACCTCTGTTGACTGGCTGAAAGAAAGTGGCCAGCCAACAAAAGGTTGACCGACTGAGAATGGAATCCAGTCAACATATAGTTAGCTAGTTAAGGAAGGTACACGTTATGCAAAATTGGCAGGTTGGGGCAAAATGGTTGGTTGTGCCATTTTGACAGGTTAGGCCATTTTGTCTGGTTAGGAAAAAATGGCCGGTTGCGCCATTTTGACAAATTAGGCCATTTTGCTAGGTTGGGGCAAAATGGCCGATTACGTCATTTTGACAGATTAGGCCATTTTTCTAAATGGCCAATTGCGTAGGATTTACCAGTTGTGTTGAAATGGCTGGTTGTAACAAATTGGCCGATTGGGTGGAAATAATTAGTTTGGAGCCAAGGTGACCATTTGCTGATTGGGAAAATCTCAAAGTGGCCAATTTATTGGAGTGGCAAGCTAGGAATTTACCGATTGGTATTATCGATATGGAAATGATCGAGGTGCAGATGACGGCCGAGGTTGCTGAGCGCAGTAATACCCGAGGACATGGAGTAATCTCCGAGGACGTTGTTAACGCCTGGGAACTGTAAAGCCGAAAGGTGGTCACCTGTAATATCTGCTCAATCAGCCTTTTTAGAAAGGGAAGTTGATTTTCAAAGATGGCACCCGATTGGTTGTGAAGGTCAACTTTTTTTGACAGATTGGTGATTTGCAGGTTGGTGGCGATTTGTAGTATTGGTGGCAGGTTGTAGAGTTGGTCGTGGGTTTTGCCACACAAAATCTGTCTATTGGGTGGTCTATCTCCTGGCAAAATCAGTATATATATGCATGCTGAGCATGTAGGTGAAGTAGAGGCGAAGTCCATGCATATGTGAAAGGAAAAGAGAGTAGAGTGTACCACTAGTGAGAGGAAGAAGAAAAGAAAAACAGAGAGATACGAGCGAAGTGAAAGTTTCTTTACTTTGGAGTTCCTTTTCTTACTCTGTCTCGAGTGTGTAGCAGATTATCTATCTCAAAATTTTTGTAACTAATTCTTCATATAGTGAAATTTGTTATGGGTTAAATATCTCATGGTTTTTTCTTTCAATTTGTAAGGGGTTTTTATATAAAAATTTGTGTGTTCCTCATCTTTCTTTCACATCGTGTGTGTTTATGCATTCCTATTCGGTCAGTATTAACCAACCGACCGGCATTTTTCCCAACAGATGTATCACTATAGTATATTCATTCGAAGAGCAAATGAGCAAATTTGAACCTAACCGATTATTTTAACATTAAATTATCAATTAGGGGAAGCCCTCTTTGTCATATGTATTGTATTTATGGTGTGACTTGGGCGTCTTATTTACAATAGTAAATACTGAAAGTTCAGGGAGTCATTTGTGTCAAATGGTATCACCATGGTAAATAAATAAATAAATAAATAAATAATATTAATAGGAAAGAGAGAGGAAAAGATTAGCCGATTCTTCCGAACTACCTGCTTATCTGCAAAATGCTTCTTTCAACAAATCCTCCTCTTGGCTCCCCTGACCACCCACACCCCTCCTTCCTTCCCATGGTCGACAATGACTTGCTCATACTGACCAAATTATTCAGCCACAATAAACATTGGCTGCATCATTCGCTCTTGATTTCTATTTTTACAAGTCCTTATCTTCCTTTTGCTGGCACGTTCAAATGAGAGGAAGAAAGAATAGATAAATCAAAGAAGAAGAGGTGTTGAAGCTGCTACTGTTGTTATTGATGTTGCAACTATAGTCGGAGACGATAGTAGTAGTAAGAGCTATTGATGGTCATTTTTGTGAACCACCATTATGTGGGGGACAAAATGGCATTCGACCGACTAGCAAGAGAGAACACACAGTAAAAAGAAAAGAAGAAGAGAAGGAGAATACCAACAATTTTACATAAAAAAATCATTTTCAATAAGGAAAAAGCCACGAGATTTTAGTTCACAAATAAATTTTACTATATAAAATTTGGTCACAAAGCTACACAGTTTACACAGGCACCGGAGACGAAAACTATTGAAGAAAGTAGAGTACAAGAAATACAAAGTAAACTCACACTTTGTTTTTCACTAACTACTCTTCTATTCATACTCTTTCACTTCTTTCTCATTTGTTCTATTTTATTATAGAACTTAATATATATATATGTGTGTATGTGTGTGTGTGTGTGTGTGTAGGCTGTTTGCACAACCATCTAGCTAATATGGAGGTTGTACGTACAGACAACCACCTGGCATATGTATAGCCCTGTAACGACTCCGCAGTTGTTCTGCAGCGGTTCTGCAACTTCTCTATAAAATATCGTGCTCTACAGAGGCAGCGCCCACATATCAGAGATTGCACATATTCTTCAGAAATTACGCTTGCCTAGTCAATCTTCTGAGTTGGCATCCACATGCACTCTCGAATCATACAGCTTCCCTTGTGACTGGTCGTCCACCTGAAACTATTCATGTGCAAGTGCCAAATTTGCACTATGCTTTCATCAGAGTCCTCGAAATTTCATCAAGAAATCCTTTGACTCAAGTGATGCTCACAAGTGCTTGGAACTATACTTCACATGACCTCAATTGTTCAGCAAACAAGTCCGTGGACCATAACCTCTCTAAGTCCTTGGACACAATGTAAATCCTCAGACATAATCCAAGTCCTCGAACCCATAACACCTCCACACAGAAATAACCCCAATAAATTTTTCCTCACGATCGTGGAGAGTTAAAATCCGTTATCCCATCTAAGCTACGGCAAGCCTCAATCTTCCCTTTTGGCAAGACTTTAGTCATCATGTCTGTGCCATTTTCATCGGTTTCAACCATTCCCAGAGATAACAGCCCTTCTTCAATAATATCTCTCATTCAATAATATCGAATATCAATGTGCTTCGATCTTGAGTGGAATGAGGAGTATTTACAGAAATGTATGGCACTCTGACTATTATAGACCACCATATATTTCTCCTGCTTCAAGCCCAACACTTGGATGAACTTTTTCATCCATAACATCTCCTTACAAGCCTCTATCACTGCTATGAACTCGACCTCAGTGGTCAAGAGGGAAACACACTTTTGCAGCTTTAATTGCTATGAGACTGCCCCTCTGACAAATTTGACCAAGTACCCCGAAGTAGATTTTTATGAGTTAATATTTTCGATCATATCCATGTCTTTGTATCCCACCAACTAAGACTTGTCACTTCCAAAATACAGACACGTTTTGAAAGTTTCTCAGATATATCTCATTATCCATTTGACCACAGATCAATACTCAATTCCTAAATTTGATAGAAAACGGTTGACAGTGTCGACCGTATGGGCAATATCAGGCATCGTACATACCATAGCGTACATCAAGCTTCCTATAGTTGAAGAGTACAGTACGCCTCTTATAGTAGCTCTCTCATCATTCGTGGTCGGACACTACTTACCACTTAACCTGTGGTGGCTTACCAGTGGAGTGCTCACTGGTTTTGACTTATCCATATTAAAATGTTAAAGCACATTTTCAATGTGGTTTTCTTGGGATATCTATAGCCTCTTTGCTTCTCGATCGTGAATTATTCTAATGTCCAAAATTTATTTCATTGATTTCAAGTCCTTCATAGCAAAGGACTGCCCAAGTTACTACTTCAGTTCATTTATTCGAGCGGCATTGTATCCAATAATCAACATGTCGACCACATAAAAGAGAAGGACGACAAAGTCATCTTCCGAGAACCTTTGAGTAAATACACAATGGCTGGAAACACTCTTCCGGTAGCCTTGATCTACCATAATAGACTCGAACTTCCTATACTATTATTGTGGAGCTTATTTCAATTCATACGGGCTCTTTCTCAGACGACATACTAGCCATTCCTTTCTCTTGACAGTAAAACCTTTTTGTTATTCCATATAAATTTCCTCCTCAAGATCACCATGAAGAAATATCGTTCGAACATCCAACTGCTCCACTTCTAGATCCAAGGCAGTAGCCAAATTGAGTACAACCCTTATCGAGGATATTTTTACCACATGAGCAAATATATCATCAAAATCAACCCCCTTTCACTAGTTGAAGCCTTTATCACTAGCCGTACTTTGTACCTCAACTGCGTGATACGCTTGTCCATCTTTAACCGAAAGACCCATTTATTCTTTAGATCTCTCTTTCCCTTATGTAGTTTGGCTAAATCATACGTATGATTTTCATGCAAGGAACTCATTTTTTCTTTCACGACTTCCAGCCATTTTTCCTTATTCTCGTCCTTCATGGCCTCTTCAAAATTTTCAAATTCACCTGTATCAATGAGTAGGACATACTCACTGGGTGACATGCGGACGGGCGGTCTCCTATTTCTCGTGGACCGTCGGATAGGAATCTCCTCAATCTCCTCGGCCCGTTGAGGAATGATAGCTTCCTCATCTTCATCAGATGCCTCATCAGCTTCATTATTGTCCTTAGATACGCTTGGGCCATTATCCTCGTCGTGAAGTGGTACTAGACGGATATCATCAACAATAATCTTGTCTATCTGTTCAATATCAGACTTGGTCTTCTCACCAATATCTCTAATGGTTTTAACTTCAACAAAGGCAACATCCCTTAACCGGACAAGTTTTCTCTCAATTGGATCATAAAATTTATACCCCAGTTCATCTTTTCCGTAACCTAGAAAGACGCATTGCTTCATCTTTAACTCAAATTTGGTCCTTTCATCATTTGAGATGTGGACAAAAGTCTTATACCTGAATACCCAGAGGTAGTCATAAGACGGCTCCTTTTCTAACCAAATCTTCTCTGGCACATCACCATTCAATGGTCTATTAGGCGACCTATTGATGACATAGGCCGCCGTCTTTAATGCTTCTATCCAGAAGGACCCAGAAAGTTCTGCTTCTGAAAGTAGGCACCTGACCCTTTCTAAGAGTATATGGTTCATCTGCTTGGCCACTCCATTCAACTGTGGTGTCTTTAGTGGCGTCTTTTAATACCGAATGCCATGTCTTTGGCAGTAAGTATCGAATGCCCAAATATACTCACCACCATTGTCGCTTCGGACGGTCTTTAGTTCCTTTCCAGTCTGTCATTCCACCAGAGTATAAAAATATTCAAAAGTACCGAGGACTTGGTCCTTGATCTTCAGTGGATGGACTCACAATTTTCTTGAATAATCGTCAATAAACGACACGAAGTACTAAGCCCATCCAAATGACTTTTCTTTAAATGGCCCACACATATCAATGTGAACCAGGTCAAGTAGTTCCGTCTTCACGGAGGATGAGTGTCCCTGGAACGTGACCCTTCTTTGCTTTCCAGCCATACAGTGATGGTAAGTTCTCAATCCATCTACCTTCATTTCTGGAATAAGGCCTTTCTTGGCCAAGTAATATAATCTCTTGTCAGTCATATGGCCCAACCGACGGTGCCACAGATCCGAGGACTTCTCACTACTTGTGGCATTCACATCTCCGGTCATAGTAGATGCCTTCATTACATACAGGCTGGTACTCTTTAGTCCTCAAATAATAACCAGAGATCATCTGGTCGACTTTCATTCTCCTTCACAAAAGGTATTACAATAACTTTCATTATCTAGCCTGCTAACTGAAATTATGTTCAGGCAGATATTATGGATATGTCGTATATCTTTCATCAATAACCTCGTCCCATTATTGATGACCAGCAACACGCCATCTCGGCCAATAACTAGGGATGTACCTTCATTTTTTATCCTTATCACTCCAAAATCTCTCAGAATATAAGAAGTGAATAGTCCTCTTTTAGATGTGGCATGGAAAGAGGTACCAGTATTAACTACCCAACCAAACTCATTATCCGTCAGTCTTTCCATATCCATTTCACAAGTTAACAGGAGGTCGCCTCCTGTAACTCTTGAGACCGGGGATTTTTCTTCACATCGTCCCTTTTTTTCTTTGCTCTCCCTCTCAACGTTCTCACGCTTCTACTTGTGGCAAAATTTTCTGGCGTGGCTTTTTTACCACAATGATAACACTTAATGTTTTGGAACCTTGACTTGGACTTATTGTGACCCTTTTCACCATGCTTTGGGCCGCGTCCCTTCTTCCTCGGAACTCTATGAAGAGCACCTTAGAATGGGAAGAAGTGGAAGTCCCTTGAGACCACTTTATCTCATTCATGAGTAAGGAAACAACGACTTCGTCCAACTTAAGTGTGTCCTTTTCAAATAGAAAAGTCGGCACAATGTGGTTGTATAATGCTAGTAAAAAGGCCAATAATACCACCGCCTTATCCTCCTCCTTGATCTCCTCATCAAGGGCCGACATCTACGTTACGATCCTATTGAACTCGTCCAAGTGCTTTTCAAAGCTTCCCCATTCGGTCAGACGCAATCCATAAAATTACTTCTTTACATGCAGCATCGTAGTCAACGACTTGGACTTATATCTGCTTTTAAGCTTCTCCCAAACTTTAGCCTGATTTGACAAGTCGAGGGCCTCCTGTAGCATGTTGTCCGCTAGATATAATTTGATAGTACAGTTTGTAAGATCCCTCATGGCTTGCCATTCCTCATCGGTTAAGTTCTCCAACTTCTCATCCTTCTTCCGCAACGCTTTCACGCTTCCTTCTCGGTCAAGACGTTCATCGTCATTTCTTACTAAAGGATGAAATTACCTTACCCATTGAACTGTTCAACGCTAAATGGCAAGTTTTTTGATGACGACGCCATTCAATCGGTAGCTCTCAACCGCGTCTTTGATACCACTTGTAGGGGACAAAATAGCGTCCAACCGATTAGTAAGAGGGAACACATACAGTAAAGAGGAAAGAACAGAAGGAGAATACTAATGATTTTACGTGAAAAACCCTTTTCAATAAGGAAAAAATCATGAGGCTTTAATCCACAAATAAATTTTACTATGTAAAATTTGGTTACAAAGTCACACAACTTACACAGGCACTAGAGACGAAAACTATTGAAGAAAGTAGAGCACGAGAAATACAAAGTAAACTTACATTTTGTTTTTCACTAATTACTCTTCTCTTCACATTCTTTCACTTCTCTCTCACTGGTTCTATTTTATTGCAGAACTCAATATATATATATATATATTGGCTGTTTGCACAATTGCCTAGCCAGTATGGAGGTTGCTCATACAAACAATCACTTGGCTCTGTAACGATCTCTGTAACGACTCTGCAGCGGCTCTGTAAAATATCGTGCTTTGTAATAATGGCGCCCACTTATCAGAGATTGCGTATATTCTCCAGAAATCACGCGTGTCTAGTCAATCTTCTGAGTGAGTTGGTATCCACGTGCATTCTCAGACCATACAGCTTCCCTTGTGACTGGCGGTCCACCTAAAGTCATTCCTGTGCAAGTACCAAATCTACGCTATGCTTTCATCAGAGTCTTCAAGACTTCATAAAAAATCCTTAGACTCAAGTGATGCTCACAAGTGCTCGGAACTATACTTCACAAGATATCAGTTACTCAGCAAAGAAGTCGGCGGACTATAACCTCTCTAAGTCCTCGGACCCATAACACCTCCAAACAGGAATGACCCCAACACATTCTCATTATTATATTGCTGGAGAGGTGCCCTATTTGTGTGCCGAAAGTAAAATTAGGCAAGTGAATCTCTCCATTCTTCATGATTCTAGCATCTTGTAGTGTATTTTTTCCAATGCCAATTGCTTGCTTGAATCTATATTCTCCACCGAGTAGCTGCAATTGAAACATGCTCCCAAGAGTTTATAGTATGGTCTTTCTCCATGGGACTTTCTACTATAAGGGCAAGTGGGCTTTGATTTTTGAGGGCCCAGTGTACCTTGGAGTTTAGTTCCCTTCTTTCCTTTATTTATCGATTTAGATTTTTTATTGGATCCTTCCGATCCTGAACTCTACCCTCCTCGACTGGTCGACTTCTTGAAAATTTTTTCTCTTTTTAGCTCTTACATAAATAGGAAAGTTCGATCTAATACCTCTCCATAAGTCCTCAACCTAAGATTATAACCTACTTTCAAATTATATCATTCAAGCCGTAACAAAACTTCCTTACTCTCCTTATCTAAACATGAACAATGTGGGAAGTATAGTGAGATAATTTTGTGAATTTGGTATCATATTCCGCCACAATCTAGTTTCCTTACCGCAAACAAGCAAATTTATCATTCTTTTACTTCCTCAGGCTAACTAGAAAATATTTCTCCATAGATGCCTCAACAAACATGTCCCAAATATTTGCTTATTTTTGAGTTATAAGATCCTCTTCTTCATCAACCAGCAATAGTCCACCTCTCATTTTAACTTGTAGTAGGTGAAAACAAATTGGTCCTCTTTTAGATAGCGAGTAATTTTGAAAACTTTCTCCATCTACTGAATCCAAATCTCAACTTTCATAGGATCTAGGTTACCCGTTAATTTTGGTACCCTCTCATTAATAAACTAGTCATATTCTATTGTCGTTGCCACAAGATTAGGCATCACAGGCTCCAGGTGTTGTGACCTTCACACTATTAATTTCATTACATTTGCCATTCTTACCATGATAGCTAAATACTCCTCCCTATCGAGGTATGAACTTGGTCTAAAATCGCTTTATTTAGAAGATATCTTTCAATCCTATTACAAAATAATTTGTCAAATTTTAAGTCTTCCAAACAAAATAAGACGCTCTTCGTACTACTTTTCAGATATCACTGAATCTGTCACATCTTTAATCTCAAAAGCTTAATTTCTCTTATATTAATCCAATTATTATCATAATTTATTTCAAATCTAAAGATTCAAAAATTCACTGATCAAATTTTAAAATCTCAAATAAATATTCGATGAGAACCTGTATTGAATGTCAACTACCATCAACCAACTAAGATGAAAAGGAATAATTTCAATCACAAGACCCAAATGGCCACACCCTAAGTGGCTCCAATTATCAGCTATACAATGACCTTAATATGTTCGTAAGGAGATATATTCATGCTAGAACTAGAATAAGTAAATTTATAACTTACACATCCCACTGGACAAACCAAAATTTTGCTAAATCACTTACATAACATCATGATATATATATATATAACCATTTAGTTGAAGCACATAAATGTTCTAAATCTACTATTCTAATACAAAAATATATCATTTCAAAAATCATAAGTTTT
>JAODPA010067576.1:0-10524 GCA_025585075.1 Nepenthes mirabilis | reverse complement strand
TGATTACCAAAAATTAGAAAAGATTGGAATCTCTTACCGTTCATGAGCCAATTTCACCTCCGGTTCCTCCGGAGCCCGATTCATGTCAATTGATGCTTAAATTTCATGATTTCAAGCTTGCATTCACATATGGTTAGCTAGATATTGGTAAGAACCTGTAAAATTTCCATTGTACCTCGGATGAACAGTGACAGTGATCGTTTAACACTTTCGGACGCCGTGAACAGGTCGATTCTTGAGAAAACGGACGCCCGGTCGGTATGTATACATATTAGGGACATGACAATTCATAATTTGAGGTCAAATTATCATGATTTGAAGGGAAAAACAGTGAATCCCGAATTTGAGTGAGGGTTAGGGTTTCGTGATAACATATCGAACGATTCATCCAATGAGATGAAGAAATAATCACACATTTATGGAGTATTATGGAGTATAATTCATGGGTTATACATTCACCATATTTCGGGTGGGTATCGGTACTATAATACCCGACGGATATCGAATAAAAATTAAAAGAGAGTAAATAGTGAGTATGAGAACACTTTCCTCGACGCGTGCTATCACTTTGATAACTGGCTTTCGGTCGGATTTGGACTCTGCGCCTCGATTTCCCCCTTTCTCTCTCTAACTTGGCATTCTCTCTCTCTCTTCCTTTCAAAAAGTGTGTGGGACAAATGTGGAAAATGCGAATTTGTGAAGCTGGCCTGGTATTTATACTAGTCGGGCCGCTCGAGCGCCCGGCGAGCGAGCAGTGAGCGGTCCGGTTCTGGTTCTTTCCGCTCGAGCGGCCAGCGAGCGCGAGGGCTTTCTGGAAGGTTCTGGAAAATCCGCTCAGGCGGCTGGCGAGCGCGGGAGCTTTCCGGAAGGTTCTGGAATATCCGCTCGAGCAGGGCTCAAGCATGCAACAGGTGGCTGAGCTTCTGGTTTTTCGGCTTGAGCGATGCTTGAGCATGCATCAGGCGGGCTAGCTACTGGAAAATAAGCTCGAGCGCGACTCGAGCATCCGGTGAGCGGCAAGGGGTTACGGGTGGTGTTTTATTCAACAAAAATCCCAAGATTTTCATCAAGTACTTTTATATTTTATCTCATATTAATTCTATTGATGGGTTAGGAACCTCACATTAGCTGTGTGTTCAATTGGGGTCAGAAGGTGAGTCTAGTTATGTTGGGTGTATAATTTCTTTGAGAGCATTAAGAAGGCTATTAGCCGTGTTTTTAATTGGGGTCAGAATGTGAGTCTGGTAATGAAAAATGTTATGTTGGGTGTATAATTTCTTTGAGAGCATGAATGTGGTTTCACTAGGCTTTGAACAATAGCTCATTTTGGAAGGATTGATTGATGTCGCGAAAGCACGTGTCTCTCTTAGGTCTGAGTGATTTCGAGAGGTTAAGAAGTACTCCTCGAGGTTTAGCAATGTTCGCGGAGCATTGACTTAGAAGCGATCAGTATCCGTGAGAAATAAGGTGTGTAGGTATAACCTTCTAAATTTGAATAATAATTGGTGACCATGTCATTTGGGTTGATCCCTGATGGATCAAGTATATTGTAGTAGCTTGTGGTGCCTTGAGGAAAGATTCAGAATTTTGTTTTTCCCATATCCATCATAGGTGGTTGCCCTTTCAATTATGTGGGGGGTGAAACCCATGATTGAATTGCTCCAACCGTGGTTTGAAGATAGCAATTAGGGTCGTTTCTTCAAGGGTTATAGGTTTGCTTATGCATATAGTTATAGTCTAGTTAATCCTTAAGATCTAAGTAATCATACCATATAGAGGATATGATCATGTGTTAGTGCAGATGAGTAAACCTGTTAGGAGATGAGAAGATGAACCTCCATGCTTTGAAGGAACATAAATCTTAGCACTAATAATATGATGATTGGAAATCTTTAGATCAGTGGTACTGTCTACGTTCTTAAGTATATGGAAGGTGAACTGCGGGTAGATTTCAATTTTGGGGTTAATGAGACATCGTATTTTGATTTGAGAGTCAGAATCATATTCAAGGTATTGAAGCTATGGGATTATGAGGCGAGAAGTCCTTGTGATTTTACTTTGAGATTTTTAGAACGATGAGGATTGTGGGAGTTTAAATAATTATAAATTAGCTTCCGAGAACGTTCCACTCATCTCGAATTTGGGTAATGCATGTAGGTCAGATATGTTGGCTCATTGGTACGCCTATGGGATAATAAATTTGTTGAATATTAGGTTTTAAGACCTAAGAGGTGATTTAAGGCTGTCCCGAATGTTGGATAATTATTACAATTATAGTATCTAATTTAGCTACAATTTGAGAATGATGGGATTTGTCTTTATGGTGTAGATATTTTGAAATTTGTTCTAATTATAGCTGCTATGTAATATAAGTATTTTGTATGGATTGAATATTTTAGAAAAATGTCAGTTTGATGACATGCCAATGAAACAATGACGATATGAAGTATTTCAACTTTGAGGTTTGATTGCAATCTAAGGTTTATAACAAAATCTTCGCTAAGTTGGATTAAGAAATTTAGATATCAAGTTAAATTAGATATGCTAAGGAATTACAATTGGATGATTTGTAATTAGATAAATAATCAAAGTAGCGCAGTGGAAATAACATGAACCCATGTAAGATAAGGTTCAATTTGGGATTTAGAAGGAATAGTTCCTTTCGAGGCTTAGGGTAGGTTGAAGCAAGAATTTATAGCAGCTAGAATTTTTGAGCTAAGTCGAAGAAAAATTAATAGATTTGGGCTATCCTCAAACTGGGATGATCACTTAGCACTAGCTGAGTTCGCTTATATCAATAGCTTCTAAGCAAGTATTGGTATGGCTCTTTTTGAGGCACTTTACGGAAGGAAGTTCCGTTCTCCCATTCATTGGGAGGAGACCAGAGATAGGCATTTATTGGGTTCGGATGTTATTTGGGAGACATCGGAAAGGATCGTAGTGGTTTTAGAGAAGCCAGAAATTGCCCAAAGCCGGCAGAAGAGTTATACTGATTTGAGGAGATCCAAGCTCAGATTTAAAGTCGGAGATTTTGTTTTCCTCAAGGTGTTGCCACGGAAGGGAATTTCCAGATTTTGCATTAAAGGGAAGTTGAAGCCATACTTCATTGGACCATTTGAGATCCTTGAGCGAGTTGGTGAAGTGGCATGTCGTTTAGCTTTGCCACCGAATTTAACAGAAGTGCACAACGTCTTCCATGTATCGATGTTGAGGAAGTACGTTTTTGATCTAGCACATGTGATTGATTATAGTTCCTTGGTTATTAGCGAGGGTTTATCATATGTAGAGGAGCCGATGGAGATATTGGATAATAAGGACCAAATTTTACTGTGAGGCCCCGGAACCGAAAACGTAAAAATTTAGAAGTAATTAGAATGATGAGTATTATTAAGAGGCCAAACTTATAGTGAAAAATAATAGTTGAAAGTAAAAAGTTAGAAAAATATCCAAGATCATCAAACAGTCGTGTGGTGTCTGCCGTGCGCCTGAGGCGCTGCAGCTAGCACAAAATCCAATAGCTGCCCCGCTCGCTGCACACCCGTTGGCTGATCGAGCTCATTTAACAGAACGTAGCCCGCTCGCCGCCCCCCAGCTGGCCACTCGAGCATGTTTGGCAGAATGTTGCCACTCGCCGCGCGCCCGCTGGCCACTTGAGCATGAAAAACAAAATATGGCCCCCTTACTAAGAGCTCGAGCCGCGCTCAAGCGCGGCCCTGACTTTTACCCGCATTCTAATTTCGTTTTATTATAAATAGAAGGGGAAAATGAAAGTGGGAGAGAAAGAGAAGAGGCACGAACGAAGAAGAGGAAGAACAGAAGGGGAAAGAGGAGAATCGCTTGTTCCAATCTACTTCCGGTAGAAATAACGGTAGATCGGGCCAAGACAGGTGTACTTTGGACGTTGTTTTTTGTTTTTACCGTTTCCTCTTGCTTTAAAGTTGATAAAGATACTCTAAAATGATGTTGATGCATGTTTAAAGTAAATGAAGCATGTTTCCTCCAATTATTCAGTTAGATTTTGTGTTTATCCATATTTATTGCAAGTTTTAGTTTCAATTTCATGTACATGCATGAAATGTTGTTCGATTTGCTTCCGAAAATTTGTGATGAAACCCTAGCTCGAAAATATTGTGAAGTTTGAGTAAATTGCATGATTTAATGTATATGCATGGATTTATGGCATTTATTTCACGAATAAACACATATATAGAGATCGATTTGAGTCTGAAGACTTTGGCGAAGTGTTATGTATGAAAATGAAGGAGTTTTAGTGATTTTTAACCAAAGCTCCAATTATATAAAAGTTAATTGATATTGAAGAGAAGCTTCCTGTGTAATTTGTTTCTGAAAATTTACACGGACTTGTACCGATGAAAATTTCATGCACCGTTTAAATAAAACTGAAGGAGTTTTAGATCGTTACCGTATGTTCTGAAGTTAACTGAAAGAAAATTGTGAAGCCATGATTATGAAAGAGGGTTTTTAATAAAGAGGTAATTTCTATTACTTTTATTTAAGACCTGGGATTGACTACAGTCCGGATAGGTTCTTCGGCATACCTTAGGACTTTTCGGTGGTAATCGAGGATAACTCTATCTATAGAGTTATTTGTGGTCTGCCCTTCCTCGGGGCATTACAGTCAGGAGGAATTATAGTTACCGGCCTACCTTCGGGTGGCATACCGTACTGATCCCATGAGATGGGATACTGTCACAGGCCTTGGATTGTGTGGAGTGAACACAATCTATCCTCGATTATTTTTCCCCTCAGCTAGTAGGGTATACTGGCAGGGTCTATTACTAATATATTATGTTACTATTTACCGTACCGATTACCGATTATGGAGTACCGTTTACCGTCTACCGAGTATCAATTACTATTTACAGTTTACCGAATACTGAACACCGACTACTGCTTACCGTTTTTCATTTGCTAATTAACATTTACTGATTACTGTTTACCGACTACTGATTTCTGATTCTGAAGTTTAATACCGTCAAAGTATGTTTTCTCTATTTCCTGGATTATATTCTGATTAATCGTTCTATTTATGCATAGTTACATGACCGTTCTGTATCACTGTTTTACTGCTCATGTGCATGTATCTTGTTGGGCCCCGACTCACTGTTTTATTATTTTTTTCCCCTTCAGATGAGACAATAGAGTTAGTGCTTAACGAGAAAGAGTGATTAATAGAAATTTTTGAAGACTTTTGAGGACCTGAAGTATTTGGAGCTATTTTTGTTGAGAGCAGTTAATGTAAAGACTTGTCTGATCATACGATTTTGTATACTGATCTTGTATCTATGGATGTTCATGGACATGTGGATTTTGTACAGAATGCATGATGTATGAGATAGTTAAAAAGAAAAACTATGCTTCTGCAGGTTATTAGTTTAGCTTCTGCTCTAAACTTATGGATATACTATACAGGTCCTAGACGGCATCTCGTTATTGAACTGTTAGTGTAGCTAACGCTTTTATAGATTTATGCCACGGATGGCATATGCGTTCCTGTGTATGTATGTATGTATGTTGTAGGAAGAATTGTGGATAATTGTTAATTGTGTGCTTATAAGTTATCCTGTTCCTGTCTTGATGGAAGCTGTTGAGAAAAAAAATCTGTTCCGTCACATTTACGCTCAAGGATGATCCCTCTCATGAAAGTTCTATGGAGAAATTATTCCAACGAGGAGGCGATGTGGGAAAGAGAGGACGAAATCAAGGAAAAGTATCCCCACTTGTTCCGAGGTATGCAAAATTGAATTGACTCTTAGTATTCGTTAAATTTTGAGGATGATATTTTTATAAGTGGGGGAGAGTTATGGGGGTCCGAGCCTAAAAACGTTATAAATATGAGGTTTAAAACATAATAAATATGAGGTAATTAATCTAATAATAATCAATACTAAGTCTATTGTATGTGAAATTATATGTATCGGAAATTAAGCCAAGGGAAAAATCGGGCTGCGGAATGCTGAAGTGCTGCTAGCAGAGCTGTGCCTGCTGTGTGCTCAAGAAGGCAGTGGTGTAGCACTCGATGCGTGCCTCTACACGCTCGAGCACGAGCCTGGGCAGTGAGGCCGCGCTAGCTGCCCGCTCGCCTAGCCCTCAAGCACCCGGCGACTTTAAATACGTGACCTGCTTCACGTTTTTGAATTTCCCATGCAACGAAACCATTGGAGAGAGAGAGAGAGCGCCGAACTAGAGAAAGAGAGGAGGAGATCGAGGCCAATGAATCCGAATCCGTCCGAGAGCTAGTTATAAAGATTATAGTACGCATCGAGGTAAGTGTTCTCATACCCACTACTCGTTCTCTTCCTATTTTTATTCATTTTTCATTGGGTATTTTCGTCTCGATACCCACCCAAACCATAAAATGCATGTTACCCATGTCTAATGTTCGAGAAATTTGTAGTTTATTGCTTGATTTTCGTCCGGTTGGGTTCTGCCAAACCCTAACCCGCGTGAAAATTGGGGCTTTCTATTTTTCCACCATATTTTGATAAATTGACCTCAAAATGTAAATCACCACATCCCAGTTATGTATATATATCGACAGGCCATCAAATCTCACAAGAATCGACCTGTTTGCAGTGTCTGGAAGCTCTAAAAATCCCCCGTTATTGTTCATCCGAATGAAAAAGGAAAATTTGCATGCTTCTATCTCCATATTATGTTATATTGACCTCAAAATATAAATCACCAAGTCCCAATTATGTATATATATCGTCCAGACGTCCGATTTCACAAGTTAAAACCCTTTCGCGGCGTCCGGGAGCTCTAAATGTCTCATGGCACTATTCACCAGGGATGAATGTATAAATTTGCATACTTTACCTCCATTTAATGCTTATAAAATTTATCCCTAATTGTTCATGTTAAATTGTAAGCCTCAAAAATATATATTTGTACACTTGAGGCAAGGAAATGTAATCCGAAGGATCCTAAAGTGATATTTGCCCATTGGAGGTAAGAAATTCCAAACTCTCTCGTGGAATTAAATTGAATCGTTGAAAGGTAAAGAAAGATGAGAACCGAGCAAGTAATTGGAAGGAAAATCTACAATGTATGCATGATAGAACTGATCTCTTGGTTGGAGATAGTGTGAATAACATGGAATGTGGTGGATCCTCCCACAAGGAAAGACTAAATCTTGAAATTAGGAACACCGACTTATGTTCATTGGGTGGTGCCCTCTAGTTTGCCATGTACATCATGGTTGGAATCCAAGGAATACTCCGGCCGCTCATGGGGTCGGGTGATATTCGTGGTATGCCTTAAGACACTACTGTGAAAGAACGAGGATTGCCCTGGTCCCCGGGGGATACAGTGTGAATTGTGATCGCCGAGTACTGCGGGGCTAAAATATAGCCGATGGGCGAGTGGTACAGACCTAAAATGTAGCTGATGGCCTAGTACTGTAGGCCTAAAATGTAGCCGTGAGCATTAGAATGTGTAGCGAACACATTCCTTCCCTCATTCTCCCACACTGTTCGCTAGTACGACCTATTAGCTCTGATCTGCAAAGATTAATGAAAATGTATAAAATATAATTAATGTAAACATGTGACCCAGGTGATCCTAGATGTCCCCTTTCCTCTCATGTTTCTGTTTCATTGAAAGTGTATGTCTTCTCCCATCCATTTATCATTTTCATTGTTTATCTACTCGTTGTAGTAATGCATGATTACATTTGCTAAGTTGTACGCTCACAGTTGCGGTCTCTCTTTTTAGATGAGAATGCTTTGACGCCCAACGAAACTGAGTAGGTAGTAGGAGCTTGATAGGCACCTAATTTAAAGTGCAAAGCTTGAGGACGTAGTTGTTTATCTTGTAATTAACTTTGAGTACTCAGAGAATTTAGATTCTGCGTCTTCTGTGATAATGATTTTATTGTGGATAATTATATGGTCATTTTTGGTTGTATATATGGTTATTATGCTTCCGCAGGTTTTTCTTATTGTGGTGAGGATGGGTTTTTCTTTAGCTGGCATCCTTTCTAGCCGATGTTATTCATGAGTCATAATATCGATGCCACCTGTGGTGTCGTGGCTGTTGGAGGTCTTGTGGAATTGAGTTATCTTTATTTGTGAAATTATTATGGATTATTGTACAGGATTTTATTCAGGTGTTTGTATTTTGGTAAACATCCGACTTACAAATGGAACTCTGCCTAATTTTCTGTAGAAATCCATGATATTAATTATGGGCTTTATTTATGTATTTTGTTGACGGAGTTTATTTAAGGAAAATAACCAGGTCCATCATATCGCCCGCTATAATACATAGCCAAGATAATCCTTGAGTCTTCATTGTAATACTAATGGCATGCTAAGGGATATTACCCTCTGTAACGTAAATCCGTTGTCCTAATTTTATGATTTCTTATTCTTTGAGGGAATGTCTACCAAACTTCTTTCACAATCTTCTCCATCTGAAAAAACAAATCAATCATATAATAACTATAGAATTTTCCTCCAAATACTTGCATGATTTTTATCTTTCTTTCGGTTTTAAGTCTTCTCATGACTTAATTTATACAAATATTATAAAAATAGGGAAGAATAAAAATTCTTACCATCGAGAGACAATTATAACTTTAGAGACTTCTGAAATATTTCCTTCACAATTGTTTAACGAACATATTTTTCAAAATGTAATCATCCATAATATATTTTTCAAAAAATATATAATTTAATTCACAATTAATTAACGTGAAAACTATGAAAAATTTACCAAAGAGGCTCGAGTGAACAATTCCCACGCGTGAACAGTACCTGGTTGTGCACATTAGACAATTCTCAAAAATTTGGACATCCAATGGATAAATTATCAAATTTAAGACGTGGGTAATCATAATCTCAAGCCAATTTATGAATAAAATTTGAAATAAATGCTTAAACGAGGTCCAAGTACTAGTTAGGGTTTCAGTAAATAAAAATCAACATAAAATTACCAAATCGGATATCCAATCGATAAATTAACTTATATCGGATATGGATAATAATATTCTAAACCCAATTTATGCAAAAGTCCTAAAAGTCGGAAGTCGAAACCACACGGGCACGGGGTTAGGGTTTTAGTACAAAAGCCAATCAATTTCTACAAATTTGGACATAAAATTCATATATATCCATAATCAAGCCATGAGTATTACAAATACATGCATAAGTCGGGTATTGGGATAATAATACCCAAAGAGGATCAAACAAAAATCAAAAGGAATGGAAGAAAAGGGTATGGGTGCACTTGCCTCGACCCAATCTACGATTTCTCCAATTAGATTAAAGCTGGAATCAAACCCGAGAGCTTCCATTTGCTCCATCTCCCTCTTCCCTTCATGCCTCTCTTTCTCCTCTCTCTCTCTTTCTCCCCTAAACCACATGCGTAACGGTTAAAAAGCCCGCACGTGGCTTTTACGTGGACTAGAGCTCAAATGCATGACGAGCACGCTTCGGGCACCAGCACACTGCAATTGGCGCTCACTAGGGGGCTTGAGCCCACGGCGGGTGCGGCTCAAGCACGGGGAAGGCTTGCAGTGAGCCAGCTTCATGCACGCACCATTCGGGACCCGTTTTGACCTTTCTAACCCAATTTTTCACATCTTTGGATCCTAATTTTAATTATATTAACTTAATAAGTCATAATTATCATAATTTAAAACTTGAATCTCATTTACAGATCAACTTTCAGGGTTAACAATGCCGTCGATTTTGCCAAGTTTTGGCATTCGAGCCTCTCAATCCAATTTCTTATGTGTTCTTGGGCATCGATTCATTCATTTTAACTTAATTACTTATATTTACTACGTTCTAAAAATTTGTACCTTATAATTGATCATTCGGCTCACGCCTTACTATTTTCTTATCGAACACGAGCTTATACTCGATGAGTTGGAGTAGAGATTTTCAGTTAGCTAGGTTGTGGATTTTGAAGATTATTTTGTAGACCTAAATTTTGTGGTTTTGTTCATATTTTGGAGGACTTGTATACATTTTTTATGGATATGTATCAATGTATTTTGTTTATATTGATGGTTTACAGATAAGTTTAGTTTTTTCTGTGTATTGATAATTGTAGATGCTTCCATAAGTTCTTATGGTTTGATTTTAGGTACATAGTAGCATCTCTATGCACTAACGTTATATCCGGAGATATGACATTGGGGCCATGAATGGATAGTGGCATATTTGGATCAAGTGTATTTGTTAGTATGATATGTATATAATTGTACAGGTGAATAGGTCAGGTTTGTGTTTAGTTTGATGGATATTATGTAGGCGGGACCTTGCCAGATCTCGATTTGGATATGGTCTGCGAGGTTCCGGATTTGTGAACCCGATAATTAAGAGGTGATTAGTATGTTAATGATCAATATTAATCTTATGGGATGATTAAGGTTTGGTATCGGAAGAAAAATTAGAAAATTATTCGGGTCCGGGCTGCCGAAGCCCTGCCAGAAGGCTCGCGCCTGCTGGGCGCTCGAGCCGAGGCTCGAGCGGAGAAAGCAGAACCGACCCG
>JAODPA010067575.1:0-10525 GCA_025585075.1 Nepenthes mirabilis | reverse complement strand
TACAATTTTTTTATTTTTGATCTTTATTTTTGCGTCCTTGGATATTGATTTTTTATTATATTAACTAAATTAATTGCCATTAATTTTAGTCATAAAAACTCAAACATTACATAGAGTTTGTAAACTGACTAATGTCAACTATTCATCACAATTAGTTTAGTCTTTAGATGTTAACTGTCTCTAATCAACTCTATGATTAAAATGTGTATAGAGGCAGTTGAAGTAATTAATTTTCAACGTGCCTAACTATTCAGATCATGGTCAGTCATTTTTCTTTAGAAAATTATCATCAACTGGTAATATGAATATAAATACATCTCAACTTCCCTAACAAGGGGGACAAATTAAGAAAAGAGATAATATATAGTCCTCTAATACACTAATTTTTTCACAAAATATGGACTTAAGTTCTCCATCTTTTTCTCTCTCATCCTCTATATCCCTTTGACAAATAAAATTTTTAAAAGTTTACTAATTTAAGCGTCGAATAATATATAAAGAAGTGAGATTTAATTCTTTTAGAGTTTTTGTTTGTTGTTATAGTATCTATGATTCGAATGTAATACTTGATAATTTAACCTATGTTTTTTCAAATCAAAATTATAATTCCAAATACGTATCAAATATGTTGAGAAAAATAACAGCGAGGTGAATAATACCACAACTATCTTATCACAATATGTAATAAAAATGTAAATAAATCACGTGTAAAAAATATTGAAATTTTTGCACGAGAGACCTTCAAATTAAAGGAAACAGAATGAAACTTTTGTTTCTAAACATAGCTATATTTATTATTAGTTATGGTCACTTAGAGCTACTATAACTCTCAACTAGAGTACGTCACTCTCTTATAAACAATATCTTGCACACATCATTACAGATAAGTGAGTTTAAGAATTATATTAAATGAGACTGAAATTGAGAAATCAAACTGGGTAGAAGTATTTCATACTCGATTTAGTATCATATGCCATAAAATGGATGTCCGAACAAAAAAAAAATCCAAATACAAGAATATCACATTTCCTTTTTTCCCTCTAATTCTCATTTCTCCCTATCGTGCTCCTCCCCTCCAATTTTGAAGTTGATGCGTCCTTGGATCCAAATTTCAAACAGATTCGGGCTGATTCGCTTGTCATGGTTCCGGAACCGTTCACAGAGTTTAGATCCTGCACACCACTAAAAAGAATAGGAGGTCAGCGTGTCGATAAAAAGTTGTCTCACCGAAAACACTCCGACGCTCAAGTCAGTAAACATCATTCGAAATATGAGAAGGTCTCTGAAACTGAGAATCGAGAAAGAGAGAGAGAGTGTGTGTGTATCTCCAGATAAAAGAGAGACAAAGTTATCTTCTTGAATCTGGATGGTAGGAAGGCAGTAAACGACCGTCAGAAGCGTGCTTGTATGCCTTGGCTTTTTAAGTGACATTAGAAAAGGGAGAAGTGTAAGTCAGTTGTCATTGTGGGCGTAGTATGAGCAATGGCTTGCGTGAGTAGCCTTAGCAAAAGTTTGCGTAACTGAAAGCATGCCTGGAATGAGGATTCCAGGGCTTATTTATGGTTGAGAGGGTGATCTTTCTCCTTTGGAAGGAGTGATCCCTTGCGTGATTCTTAGTTGGCCTGCCTTTCAGAGCTGATGCCAGTTGCCAAATGGATTAAGATAATTTTCTTCCACGGCGGTCAGCGACTTTCCAAATTGCTTACCTTCCTTCTGTATTTTTTACCATTGGAGCGCCCTAATTGGTAGGAGATTGGAAAAATCTGGCGCCTTCCTTATAAGAAAGGCACCGATTTTGTCAATGTCTATATTGGGAGCCAGCAGAGATCGTGGAAGTTACAGGGAGAGCCGTTGCTGGCCATCTGATGGATTATGGGCTTAGGTGGGCCAGGCCTGTAAAAGCCTTTTGTTTTTGGCTTGTGTTACAGTAATTTCTATCAACATTTGAGTTGACCGTCTGCACGCAAGTTAGCCGCCTGTTGGGGTCTAGACGGTTAACGCTGGCGTTGACCGTCTTAGGCCTCTCAAGCTTTGGGCATTCGCGTCCTGTTGGGCCGTTGACCGTCTGGTATGCCGTTTTGGGCCTCTGTTGACCATGGGCCAGCTCATATTCCGGTGTACTCATCACTAGTCCCCCATACTGACGGCCAGAATTCTGAGCTCTGGTATGTTCATGATGGGATGCCACTTACTGTCCTTCATCGTTTGAGGATCCCTGAGGATTCTATGAAAGGCCGGGAGAAAAGTTTGACCGAAACTGTTGACTATTTTGGTCAGTTTCGGAGAAGAATATTAACCAGAATTGTTGACCATTTTGATCAATTTCGAAGAAGAATATTGACCAGAATTGTTGACTGTCTTGGTCAATTCCGGAGAAGGCTATTGACCAAAATTATTGACCATTTTGGTCAATTCTGGAGAAGAATATTGACTAGAATTGTTGACCGTCTTGGTCAATTCCGGAGAATATTATTGACCAGAGTTGTTGACCGTTTTGGTTAATTCCGGAGAAGAATATTGACGAGAATTGTTGACCGTCTTTGGTTAGTTCCAGAAGACTTTCTGCCAGCCTTGATTGACGCGTGGCCATCGGCCGATTTACAGGCCAGAAGAGGACACGCGTCTTTTTTTGATTGGGCGGATATCCTGACCATTAATGTGCCAGAGATCTGCCTTTTGAAGAGCCAAGTAAGGAGGCGACACGTGGCAGGACTGACGGCGTCTTTAATAAGGGGTTTTAACGTGTACTTGCCGTTTAAGTTTTCCCCTTCATTTCGAAAACCTTAATGCCTCATAGCCTTCGTCTTCTTCGTCTCCAACTTTTACTCTCAGAAATCCTAGTTCCTTTTACAAACCATGGCATCCGTTGCAGACCTCGCCTCCGTTCTGAGAGAGAATGACGTTAAAGCACTGTGCGTTGAGTTCAATGTCCTGAAGGAAATCACATGAAAAGTCCCAGGAAGAAATGCAGAGTCTTTGCTCCTCCAGCGGGGCATATCACAGTTTACGAGGCCCACCTGAGGAGCGGCCTTCGTCTCCCGTTGCCGGACGATTTGTAGTCCCTTTTGAGAGCCCTACGAGTCCCCATCGCCCAACTTCACGCCAATGTTATCCGGTATTTTTGTACTCTGTGTATTTTTCTTCGAAAGCGTGGTAAGAAGCTGAGGATGTCGATTGTGAGGGTCCTGTTGAAAATAAACCAGGGAGGAGAGTGGATATCACTTGTCCATCGTCCTAACCTAAAAATAAATACGGCTATATACGACTCGTTGAAGAACTAGAAGAACCAGTTCTTCTTCGTGAGCGTGGGGGCAACCTGGCCCCTTTCGAAGGACTGGGGTCAGGTCCCAGAGGCGTATACGGGGACGCCGTCTGTGGCGGAGACGGCGGCCCAGGAATAGTTGACTAAGTTAATCAAGGAGAACCCAGACGAGTTCAAGCGGAATTTCCTGGTTTCTCGGGTGGAGACCAAGAAGGTGAACTGGGGTCCGCCATCCCCGATTTAAAAACCCACGCTGCCAGTAAGGATGATGAGGTCTGAGGATTCTAAGGGCGTGATCATCTGCATGCGGCACATTGATGAAGGATTTATTGGCCCGCTGCCAGAGAAGGTGCTGGAGACGCCTTCGCCGTCGTCATCCCGTATCGATTACGTCGCTGCCAGAATCTGCAGCGGGCCTGGTAGCACTGCGGGCCTAGAGGCGACCTAGCCGGTGGAATCGGGAGAAGGAGTCATCCTGGCGCAGCCTGCGCTGCAAGCGACTCCTTGTGCAGTGTTGACAGAATCCTTTACGGAGCCTGCTTGTGAGCTAGTGGTGGAGGCACGGGAGCCATCCATTAGCTCTCCAGTAGCGCAGATTCCTGCGGTGGAGCGAATGATGGAGTATGACCCTCCAGCAACAGCTCCGGAGGCAGCAGTTGAGGAGCCTGCGGCAGCCATGGATGATATTGAAGAACTGCTGGAGCGCATTTTGGAGGAGGCCGCCACTAGTTCGACTCGAGAGGATGCTCCTGGTCCACCGCCACCTGGGCCAAGTCTGGAGGCCAGGCCCGAGAGGCCTGTGAGGAGATTATGGGAGGTATGATTCTTGGCAATGGCTAATGTGTATTTTTTCCTTTCGCAGATTTCTAACTTGTTATTTATTTGCCTCTTGTGCAGTCGAGAAAGCTGGCATCCGCTGTTATCAAAGTGGGGAAGCAGCGAAATCAGGTGATCGCCAATAGGGGCCGGAGATTGCCTGGCTGGATGCCAGGCTGGCGGCTTCGGAGAGCAAGCACCGCGAGGAGACTACAACCCTCGAGGCTGTCTTGGCCGGAGTGAAAACAGAGAACGCCAAGCTGACGGCTGAGGTTGCTCGCTTGAAGGAGGAGGATGATCGAAGCAAAATGCGCCTCAAACGGCTTGCTGAGCGAGTTGCAGCCTTAGAGAGCGATCTGAGTCTCCGGATTCGTCCCCACGAGGTTGGGGGCATGATGCATGCACGACTGTTGGAGGGGGTCAACGTTGGTCGGCGCATTGTGCGGCTGATTGATCCTGATTTTCCAGTTTAGTTCATCAATCTATCCAACAGAGCGGCACTACACAAAGATGACCTCGTGGAGGAGCCCCGTGATACTCAAGTGTCTCCGCCGCCCCTGTAGCCTCCTGTGATGTACATTTTTGTTACCATCCTTGTAAAATGTGATTTGTAATTCATTCGAAGTAATAAAATGGAAGTTTTTTTCGCTTTGTGTCAATTTACTTTTATCTCATCTGGCGTTAGCATGCTCTATTGCATTGGGCGGCCAACTGTGTTGGCCGGCTGCCGTTGTTGGGCTGCCTAAGAAGCGAGGTTCTAAGGCTGGGCAGGCGGTTGTGTTAACCAGCCTGGTGGCGCTATCCAAGTGATGATTTGGATGGCCAACATTGGAGAAGGATGCTTCTCCCTTCGACTGTCGCTGACTGATTATGCTATCTTCTCGTAGAGGAGGTCGTTGTGTATGCTGCGTAAACCCCCTAAGGTTTTGACCGCTATCGGGCCACTTGGATGACCAATGTTTAGTACGACCGCTAATGGGCCGCTCGAATGATCGAGGTTTATATTAGGCCGCTTGTGGGCCACCTTGATGACCAAGGTTTATAATAGATTGCTCATGGGCCACCTGGATGACCAGGGTTTAGATACGACCGCTAATTGGCCGCTCGGATGACCGAGATTCGAGTTTGACCGCTTACGGGCCGCTTGGATGACCAGGGTTTAATGAGAGGGTGAAGACCCTCCTGACTTAGGGCAGTCTAGGTCGGGCAACCTACAAAGAAAACATATGCACATGCACATAGGAAGTATGCTAAGTAAACACTTATTTTTCACGAAATCAAAACAAGCAAGCGAGTGCAAACAATAATACAAATGTGTACCTGTATCCGCTACTGGAAGTATCGTTTGAGGTGGATGGCGTTCCACGTTCGCGGAACTAGTTTCCCGTCCTGGCTCCGGAGTTTGTAAGCTTCGTTCCGCAGGACGGCGGAGACGAGGAAAGGTCCCTCCCAATTAGGAGAGAGCTTATTGCAACCGGCCAGCTTGCCTGTGGCCTCGACGCCTCGTAGGACCAAGTCTCCTATATCGAATCGTCATGCCTTAACCTTTTTGTTGTAGTATCGGAAAATCTGATGTTGGTAGGCCACTGTCTGTACTCTGGCAGCGTTGCGGGCTTCTTCTAATAAGTCTAAGTGCTCCCTGATTTTTTAGAAGTTAGTCAGTGGGTCGAAGGACTCCACCTCGAGACTTGAAAGCCTGATTTTGACCGGGATTATCGCCTCAGTCCCGTAACAGAGGTTGAAGGGCGTCTCGGGCGTTAGTTCCTTCAGGATTGTTCGATAAGACCAAAGAACGGAATGGAGCTTGTCCGCCTAGGAGCCCATTGCGTCCTCCAGTTTAGTTTTCAACCCGCGGAACAGCGTTCGGTTTGTCACCTCCATCTGTCCGTTTTTGCTTGCGGGTATGCCACCGAAGTATGGACCAGCTTGATGTCAAGGCTGGTGTAATACTTGGTGAAGCATTTTTCTGAGAATTGGGTCCCGTTGTCAGTCACAACGACCTCGGGCACGCCAAATCTACAGACGATGTTTTGGCGGAGGAACTCCAGGGCGTTGTGCTCTGTAATCTTAGCCAGTGGGACTGTTTCGATCCACTTGGTGAAGTAGTCGATGCCCACAATGATGAATTTCCTTTGTCCCGTGGCAATGGGAAGCGGGTTGAGGAGATCGAGCCCCATTGCACGGAGGACCAAGGGGCTTGAAGGGCCTTCAGATCTGTGGATGGCTGGCGGTGAAGGTTGCTATAAAGTTGGCAGCTTTCACATTTCTTCACGAACTCCAGCGCGTCTTTTTTCATCGAGGGCGAGTAATAGCCTTGGCGCATGACCTTGAAGGTCAAGTTTTTTCCGCCAATGTGCGACCCACAGATCCCAATGTGAACTTTGCTTAAAGCGTAATCAGCCTCTTCGGGAGTTAGACAGCGGAGGTATGGAGTCGAGTAGCCACGGTGGTATAACCATCCGTCAACCACAACGTACCAGCCGGCTGTCTTCTTGACCCGTTTGGCCTTCTCCACATCCTCTGACAATGATCCATCCGTCAGATAGTTTAGAAAAGGCGTCATCCAATTTTCCGCTTCGAAAATCTGCATTGCCTCTCGCTTCTCAATGCTGGGTGTATCTAGGATCTCCCGCATGTTCCTCATATACTGTTCTGGGTTTTCCGCTGTAGCGGTTTTGGCCAGCTGGTCCGCCTTCCAGTTTTCAGTTCGGGGAACGTGGACCAGAGTTAGTTTGTCAAAACCCTGGGCGGCCTCCCTTTCCTTTGCCAAATACTTTGCTAAGAGGGGATTGTTTGCCTCAAAGCCCCCGTTAACCTGGTTAACGATTAGCTCGGAGTCACTGTAAACTGTCAATCTCTTGGCAGAGCACTCCTTGACTAACTGCAATCCGGCTAACAGGGCCTCGTACTCGGCAACGTTATTGGTTGCCGGGAAATTGAGCCTGAGGGAGTATTTTACCTCAAACCCGTTGGGGGTAGTAAGGACCACCCCAACTCCACTGCCCGTGTCCGTAGACGATTCGTCAACGTGGAGTATCCATTCTGAAACTCCGACAAGCAGTTTCATACTTTCTTCGGGCTGTTCCTCAAGGACTGGGATTATAGTCTCGACAATGAAATCAGTCAGCGTCTGTGCCTTTACAGCAAGCCTGGGTTGGAATTCAATGTCGAACTCGCCCAACTCGATAGCCCATTTCACCAACCGTCCAGAAATGTTGAGTTTCTGGATTATGTTTTTTTGCGGCTGGTTTGTAAGGACCACAATCCGGTGGGCCTAAAAGTAGAGCATTAACTTCCGTGCGAAGAATATTAGCGCCAAGGCTAAATTTTTTGGGCCGGTCAACGTTTTACTCACGTAGTAGACCAGCCGCTGGGCGTTAGAGTCCTGACACACGAGGATAGAACTGAGGGACGCCTCCGACACTGCCAAGTAAAGATATAATTCCTCTCCGCATTTGGGTGACACCAACAACAGTGGGCTGGCCAAATACCGTTTCAGTTCATCGAAAGAGGTTTGGCATTCCGCAGTCCATTGGAACCCGTTGGATTTTGTTCCTCTAAGGGCTTTAAAGAAGGGCTGGTACTTGTCACCGGACTTCGCAAGGAAGCGGGACAGTACTGCCAGCCGTCCAGTCAGTCACTGGACGTCCTTTATATTCCGTGGCGGAGCTATGTCGGCGAGCACCTTAATCTTCTCTAGGTTTGCCTCGATCCCCCATTGGGAGACGATGAAACCCACAAATTTGCCGTCCAGTCAGTCGTTGGACGTCCTTTACATTCCGTGGCGGAGCTATGTCGGCGAGCGCTTTAATCTTCTCTGGGTTTGCCTCGATCCCTCGTTGGGAGATGATGAAACCCATGAATTTACCAGAGGCTACCCTGAAGATACACTTAGTTGTGTTTAGTTTCATGTGATGCTTGCGGAGCACCTCGAATGACTCTTCCAGGTCGCGGATATGGTCGCCGGTGACCTTGCTCTTGACGAGCATGTCGTCGACGTAAACTTCCATGTTGCGACCAATTTATTTTTCGAATATTTTGTTGACCAAGCGTTAGTAGGTCACTCTAACGTTTTTAAGTCCGAAAGGCATTACTTTATAGCAGTAAGTGCCCTGATTGGTCATGAACGAGGTGTGCTCCTCGTCCTCTAGACTCAACCAAATCTGGTTGTAACCCGAATAAGCATCCATGAAACTTAGCAGCTTATGTCCGGCTGTTGAGTCAACCAGCAGGTCGATCCTAGGCAAGGAAAAGTTGTCCTTTGGATAGGCCTTATTAACGTCGGTAAAATCGACGCACATCCGCTATTTTTCGTTGCTTTTCTTTACTAAGACAATATTAGAGAGCCAGTTCAGGTATTAGACTTCCCTAATGAAGCCTGTGTCTAGCAGCTTTTTGACATCTTCTCGGATGGTGATCAGTTTTTCAACGGAGTAGTTCATCCGCTTCTACCTGACGGGTTTTCGGTCGGAATCAAGCCCCAACTTATGGACCATTATCTCTGCTGGGATTTCAGGCATGTCTGCTAGAGTCCATGCAAAAAGGTCAGCGTTCCTTCGCAGGAACGCAATTAGTTCATCGCACAGCGGTCTGGTGAGTGAGTTGCCGATCTATACACACTTCTCCGGCTCCTCCGGGTCCAATGGGATTAGATCCGTGGCTTCACCAGGCTGCGCTTGCTGAAGGATTGTCTCGTCCCGATGGTCAAGTTGCCCAACGGTTCTAGTGCTGCCGTTGGGGGTAATCTGTGACATGTAACAGGTTTGTCCTATAACCTGGTCGCCTAGCACCTTCCCGACACCGTAGGGTGTTGGAAACTTTATTTTGAGGTGTAGAATCGAGGTAACCACCCCGAACGCCGTCTAGCATGGTCTGCCCAGTATGGCGTTATATACTGAAGGTTGGTCGATCACCAGGAAGGTGAGCGTTCGACTTGTTATTTTTGGATACGTACCCAAAGTGACCTCCAATTGGATAGTCCATTGAACGGGCACTGGCTCGTTGTCGAGGCCGTATAATGGGCCTTCGGCAGGTTTTAGTTGATTATTTTTTAAGCCTAATTTGAAGAAAGTATCTAAGTAAAGCAAATCTCTAAAACTTCAATTATCAATGAACACTCGCTTCAATTGGTAGTCAACACTACCGTCCGAAACAAGCGCGGATATAACGAGTGGATCAGCATGGGGAGACGCTACATGAGCTAAGTCCTCATCACTAAAGCTGATAGTGTTATCCGCCGTGCGCTACTTCTTCCTCCTAGCTTGTTATTCCTGACCGCAAGATGGGTTTTTAGCAGATCAGGTGGTAATCATGTTAACCACCTCTACTGCAACCCGATTTCAGGGAGGAGTTTGCTCCTGTCCCTCTCCGCCAGCTACTCCAGAGCTCTGTACAGGACCCCTGACAAACTTGGTGAGATGTCCTCTGCAAATCAGCTCCTCGATCTCCCTCTACAGTGTCTTGTAGTCCTCAATTGAATGGCTAGCAGAGCGATGGAAGTTGCAGTACTTCGACTGATTTTCAGAGTCCTTCTTTAGTAGTTTTGGCCACTTTAAGAATTTTTTTCTACTGATCTATATGAGGACGTTCGAGCGTGTGTCTGTCAGAAGTGTGAAGATGGTGGGCCCGTAGTCTCTGCGTTCTGGGGGCCCAGTCCGGCTTTGCTTCTGGCGGGAGTGATCTCCGCCGCTGTACTTCCTTTTTCCCTCTCCAGGGAACGATTGAGGCTGATTCGCCCGTTCTGAACGTTTTACCTCGTTGGCCTCTTCTGTTGCAGCGTAGGCCCGGGTGATGGATTTCACTTCCCGGAAGGTTTGAGGATTTTTGTGGGCCAGGTGCTTGAAAAGGTCCCCGTAGGTCAGCGCGGAGATGAAACTGCCCAGCTTCATCTCCTCTGTGATTCGGAGAATCCGTCTGGCCTCTGCCACAAAACTATCTAGGAATCGCCGTGGGTTCTCTCACAGTTTCTGCGTGATGTAGGAGAGATGTCACGGCTGCTTCTCTTCCCGTCGGCTCAACGCGTACTGAGTTAGGAAGAGATCCGTGAGCTCACGGAAGCTGCTGCTGGTGCCTGAAGGGAGGTGATGGAACTAGATTCGGGCATCTCCCTTCAGCGTGAGTGGGAAGTAGTGACACATTGTTGAGTCTTCTAACCCTTGTAGACTCTGATGGGTACGAAAGTGATTGAGGTGGTCAACTGAATCACTGCTCCCATCGTATGAGTCAAGGCAAGGCATCTTGAACTTGGTAGGCAGTGGACGGTTCAGGATCTCTGCTGTGAAAGGAGATCGGTCCAAATCGATGGCGCACTCTTCATCTTGGAACACATGGTTCCAGATTTTGTCCACTCGCGGATCTGCGCTAGTGGCGTTTGCTGATCTTTTGGAGTTGAGGTAAACCCTCAACTCCGTTTTGTCCCTGGAGGGTTCAGCAGCCGGTTGGCTACTG
>JAODPA010067574.1:0-10525 GCA_025585075.1 Nepenthes mirabilis | reverse complement strand
TGATCATTAACATACTAATCACCTCTTAATCATCGGGTTCACAAATCCGGAACCTCACACCTCCTGTCCAAAGCGACAATGTAAGGTATCCCGTTTCTATTGATACAACTGGTCCTGTCCTTAATGTGAAGTCTGATGACCAATTATCTGTGCCTCCAACCGGTGCCGATGGTAACTCTGGTCAATTACCCTGTTTTGTGGACGATGATGCCCTGCCTCCCCCCCATCATAATGCTATTGATGGTTGAAGTAGAAGTTGCGTAAGTAATTCACCAAATGGGGCCATTTCGGACTCTCAATCTATTCCTAGTATGCCGGTTCCCCTAACCCAGACCCCCCTAATTCTGATCTGGCGTATCTGGTTCCTTCAACCTCTCCTGATGACAGTGGGTATCAAGAGTGCCCTTTGGATGTATCTGGATGTTTGGATGAGTCCCTTGATACTCAGAGTTCGAACTTGGCTCCTAACTCTCCTGATTCCTGGCACCATCACCATTTGGATTTGGATGAGTATATGCTTACCCCTAACTCAATCAAACAAATTTCTTTGAAATACTCCTCGAATTCCCCTTTGCTTGATGAATTGCGGGGTAATGAATCTGAGTGGAAAATTTCTAAAACAAGGAAAAAGAAAAAAACTGCCTCTCGAAAATCCAGAGGCGCCTCTGGCTCTTAGAACATGCTGTCGGGGTTCTTTTTGTCTGGGTCTTGCATCTGGGACCTTTTTTTGGTTTTCGGTCGTACTGCTGCATGCTTTATATTGGCATGCCTTTGGATTGAATAATGAGGGCGTTTTGCCTTGAGCTTCTCGAGAGAGATTTTGGTGTGGTTAGCTGTTCTTGATCTGTGTGTCTGTGTCCCCTGGCTAGAGCCTTTGTGCTGCTGAAGGTGTGGTACTGCTTTCCAGGATGGGGCTTGGCTGTTCTGGCAATCTTTTGAAATCGGGTTCTGGTTTGAATGTAACTAATTGGCATTCTAGTAAAGACTACTACCTTGCAATCAGCTCCTTAAATGGGCGCTCGTGAATTTTGCAATGCATGAAGATGTAGTTGCTCCTGTTGGGTAAATTACATCAGCTGAAGGCTAGGATGTAAAATTGGCATCTGATGGACTGGCTGATGGGAGGTGTAGCCAGACCTGAGGCGATTGAGGGCTTGCTGTTCAGTTGCAACTGGGCTGTTAACCAATTGGTTTGGAAGATGCTGAGGAATTTTGCTGCTGATGCTTTGATGAGCCTAGTATCATGCTGCGAGGCATTTCTGATGCTCCGGCAGTTGAATGGAGTTGAAGCTGGATTCAGTTCCCTACATTGGTCTAAATGACCAATGCTGCAGCTGCTGTGAGGCTTTGTGAAGTTTGCTTGCTGCCTCCAGATGGTGTCATCTGCTGATCTTGATGATGCTTGAAGGAATTGTCCAACGTTAAAGCCAGATGGTAGGTGATGATCAGGTGCTGGCCGATGGGTAGCTCGTGTTTCTGGGTTTACTTGCTGTGAGAGCTGCTGATGAGCTTGTGGTTACTGCTGTATGGTCTGCTGGCAGAAATAGGATGCTGCTCCTGCTGTCCGTTACATTATGCTGATGCTTAAATATTGGTGTATGTGAATGCTGATCCTCAGAATGCCCCATGCCCTTGCTGTGTTGGTGGCCTGTACTGATGTTGGTTGGACAATTTGGCTACCAATATGAATTGGCACCTTTGCTTGTTGTGTCTTCTGCTCCTCTGGGGTTTTGATGCTTGATCCGGAATTACAGGTGAGACGTTTTGCTTCATTATTGGCAACTGTCAGTTGTCGATGTGCTGAGGAATTTTGGTAAGGCATACTTGCTGCAATGAGGCTGTGTAGTTGGCCTGTACTGCTGGTCCTGGTTTGATGCTGAGCCTGCTTTGTGGATTTTTGGGTGCTACTGGTATTCTTTAATAGATGCCGATTTGCTTCCTGGTATACTTCTTGGGATGCATTTCGATTTTAGGTAGCATGCTTTTGTAAAATGACAGTTTCATTTTCTATTTTTTAGGGTGATCATACCTCTTAGAGGTTTTTGTATGGATATATTTGATGTACATGTCGCTCGGGGTATGCCCTAGCATTTTTTGTTCTAACTCCAAGTCAAAAAACTTGGAGTTAAAGCATTATGTTTTGTAAATTTTCTCCCATAAATCCAAAATACACACTTACTTACCAAAAAAAAAGTAAAAAAAAAAAAAGTTAAGGCCGGTGAGGCCTTGTGCACCCTTATGGTCGAAGTGGCTTTGTGTTATCACTTTATGCTCACCTTGGATGGAGTGGTTTTGTTCCTTTATCCAGAATGCATTTGTTCTTATATCCGGATTTCTCTTTTATCGTCTTATAGGCTGGAGTGGAGTACATTTTTGCCGGAGGGGCCTTGCGAGTGTTTAGGCCGGATCGCCTTTGTACTCTTAAAGGCTGGAGTGGCCTTATGGGAGATGAGGCCGGAGTAAAAAATGAAAAAATTAAAAAAATTAAAATTTAAGGCGGAGTGTTTTTTGCTCTTGCTTTGAGCATAAAGTCCGGAGTTTATTTGCTCCCTTTTGTTCGAAGTGGCCTTGAGCTTCTTGGTGGGCGGAGTGGCGTTGTTGTTGAATCCGGAGTGGCCTTGTGCCTTTCAAAAATCGGAGTTGATTTTCGCTCATGGAAGCCAGAGTGATCTGTGAGATGCTTAATGGCCACTCTCTCTTCTCTCTTCGAATTCAAATTCGAATTCAACCAGACGCTCCTCCCGTCTATGGCGGCGCCATTGCCGGCCATGGCCGGCCCTTTGGGTGTGGCTCTTGACCCGTCCTCTATTCCCAACCTCCCCATAGATCTGGCTCCCCCATCCTCTTCACCCGATCTTCTTTTGGATACGAATACCCCTTCTCTTCCTCCCATTCCAAAAATGCCTGCGAAACCGAAGCTTACTCGCAACAAATCTGAGTGTGTCTCCGATCCCTCCCTTTCATGGGCTGATGTCGTCAAGAAGGATGAGGCTAGGCTGTACTCCGAGTTGAAATTCTTGTCTCACCATGCTCCTGGGTCCTCTAATGGTGCCTTTTTCCCTTCGCCTGAGGTTATCGAACAAGGTAACTTGCTTTGGGCCCAGACCTTGGTAGGTTATTTCCTTAATACCTCTCCCCATTTCATGGCTATCAAGGCTGTAGCCATGAAATTGTGGGCTCGATTCAGACTCAAGCACGTCTCCGGTAATGAAGCCGGTTTCTTTTTCTTTCGTTTCCTTTTCGAAGAGATGATGGTGAAATGCTTGCGTGCTGGACCATGGATGGTCTTTGGCAAAGCATTATTCCTTAAGCGTTGGTCGCCAGGATTGGCCTTGACAAAAGAGGAACACAAGCGGTTCCCTCTTTGGATTAAACTGTCAAACCTGCCGGTTTAGGATGTGCCGGATACTTGTATTGAAGCCTCTATTTTGTGGTTGATGGAGCTGATGGTGCTGAAACTGCAGATGCTTTGGGCTGTTTTTTTTTCTCTTGTCTATGTAGGCTGGACTGGATGTTACCCGTTTGCTGTGTTACTCATGTCGATTTGGCAGCGGCGGTTTTTGAGTTTGAGTTAGTTCATTTATTTTTTTTATATTTTCTAATGTATCTGTTGCTCGGGGTATGCCCCAACGGTTTATGTTTTTACTCCAAGTCAAATTACTTGGATTAAAAACATAGATTCTGTATATTTTTTCTCCCTATAATCCAAAACTCTTACTTACCAAAAAAAGAATTATGGACTCAAGCTGGGCTTAGCTGGGTTGCAAGTGCTATTGGGGTTCCTTTACAACTGGATCCCAGGACTGCTCGTATGGAGAATGTTTCCAGTGCAAAGATTTGCGTTGAGGTTGGCGTGGATGGACCATTTCCCAACTCCATCGCTGTCCAAACGTGTCCCGATTCTGAAGCCATTTCAACGGTGAATGTGGAATATAGTTGGAAGCCAACTCGTTGTGCTCGATGCCAACAGATTGGTCATGTTGAATCCAAATGCCTGTCCAAGATTGACACCAATCATACTGGTACATCTCGTTCTAGGCCTTCAAGTTCTGTCCTTGATGATTATGTTCAAAGAAACATTACTAGGTATCCTGAAACCCCCCCTAATGATGCAATTGTACCCGTATGTTTTGTCTCTCCCAATCTCCCCTCAATGTGGTTGCTGGTTGCCAAATGGCCGAACCTCCAATCGATGCTGAAGGTGGTTCGGCCCATTGCCCCTCTTTGGCTCCTGATGATCGAAATTCGCAGGCCTTTACCAATTTATTGGCTCTTTTGGATGCTCGTGGCCCCTCAGATGATCCAATTCCAATGAGGCAGCCTAACCCTGGTGATGCGGGGGACACCCTGCCTGTAAATTAGGTTATTCTGCCGTCCCAGTTGGGTTCTGCTGATGGTCCTGAATCTCCTAATTCTGAACTTCATCATCATCCTTTTGATATTGATTATTTTGAGCTCACTCCCAACTCTATCAAGAGGATTACCAAGAAGTACTCTTTGAATACCTCCTTTAGTGAGGTAGATGATGTCCGGGGCTTGAATTCTGATTGGAAGACTTCAAAGTCTAGGAAAAAGAAAAAAGCTGCCTCTAAAAATCTAGGAGCCCTTCTGGCTCTTTGGTCACTGCTGATGGGATTTTTTTTGATTGGAGTATCCCATTTAGGCTCTGGGGGCCCAGGTTTTTGATCTCTCATCTAGTTTAACTCCAGATTTGCAACTGTCTTATATGACCAGGCGTATTATTTGAAGCCAAAATGTGTAAGGCTAGCTGAATGATAGCCTCTGGATATGATTTTTGTTTTCCCTCTATTGGACTGTAAAACTTTGGAGTATGCTGTTCCATCTCCACCCTATTGGTTGGCTTTAAATTCTGCATGAGCTGTGATATAAAGCCGAACCTACTGTTGTATTTGCCTCTGCCACCACAATGGATGTGCTAGATGCATCAGCATATGCTGTTGATGCTGGCCCTGAGTAATAGGATCTAGGTGATGTACATTGATGCTGATGTTGCAGTGGATGATTCAGGGTGTTTTTCTACTAATGTTGGACTGTTCGCTGGCGTTTGGGCTGGTTAATTTTGCTGGTGCCTTTTTCCTTTTTGCTGATGATAATTGATTGATGGCTTGCTATGTTCTGTTACAGTAGGATAGTTATTCATTGTTGTCGTCAAGCCGGATTCAGTGTTGAAACCTCTTGTTTCATGTTGCTCCACAACAATGCGGCTTGATCTTCCTATTGCCAATGCTGTGTTGGTCGGTTGGAGGAACAACAGCATTGATTTTGACCAGTTACTGCTGATGGCAGGGAGCTAGGTCTTGCTGGAGCCTTTACTAGATGACTTATTCGGGCAAACTGCTGTGGGTGCTACTTCTGCACTAGGATTTTCTGCGGATGCAGATTTCTTTGCTGCTGCATCTTATTTTGATGCTGCTGAAGCCGTCCGTGGACTATTTCTTTGATCTCTGATGGAGCTGGAATACTGCTGCCCATGAAATGGAGGTCTCGCTGCCTGTGGTGGTGCTAATTGCAGGAATGAACGGAATTTCTGCTACAATGTTTGGATTGCTGATTCTGCTGGAGGTGGCAATGCTGATTTGTTACACGGCAGCATCGTGTCCTTTGCTACGTTCGGTTAATCCCTGTTTTAGTGATCGGAAGCTGCTGGAATTGGAATTTGGTGTTGCTCTGCTGATGGAGGTTGCGCCTGGTTTTCAGGTTTTGGTTCATCAAGTGGAGCAGGAAACTTAGGAACTGCTCTACTGATGTTGGAGTAGTTTGCTTGTAATGTTTGAATTCCAGCAGTTTTGTTTTTTCAGTGGGCTTCATTCGTTGCATCAATGTGCTCGGGGCATGCCCTAGCGGTTACGGTTTATCCCCAAGTCGGAAAAACACTTCGAGATAAATCATTCTTTGTAAAATTTTTCTCCCATTAATCTTTTTTTTTGGGTAAGCAAGTATTTTGGATTAAATGGAGAAAAATAAGTTACTAAAGTTATGTTTTATCTCCAAATAATTTCACTTGAAAATAAAATATAAAATGTTAGGGCATACCCCGAGCAACTTGTACAAAAAATAATACAAAAAAACCTCCAGGAGGACAACATTCATCAGAAACGACAAAATATGAAATCTGTCAAATGTTACACATGAACAGACGATCATCTAGAATGCTGTCATTCTTCGCAAAAACAGCATCAAGGGGGAAGCAGCCAATCCGGCATCTGCTCCCACATCACTGGAGCACAGCACGTCAGCCACTTCGGCGACAAGTCCAAACCGGCATTCACAAGTCCAACTCGGCATATGAGCAGCAAAGCCAAACCGGCATTGAGATTGGCAATTGAAATCGGCCACAAGTTGGTAATTGAAATACGTATTGAAATCGGCAATTGTACTCAGCCACAGAAAAAACCAAATCGGCCAAAGTCGACATCTGCATTAGAAAACGGCCACAGTAAAGCCATACCAGCCAAAAATCAAAATCGGCAATTGAGACGTAAGTCCAAAGACGGCATATGACAGTCCATATCAGCAAGCTAAAACCGGTCTAAAAGCCCATCCGGCCTCCTGCCTCCAGCCTCCGCCCTCCAGGACAGCCAACTGCAATTAAGCAAAGAATTTGGCATGTATGCTACCATCCAGCATAATAGCATCATCACAAGCAGCAAATCCGTCACCTTCATATGTATCAACATTTCAGCACCAGCAGGGACCAAAAAATCGATGACGTCATAAGGCAATCTGCCACTACAGCTAGTTAACTTCTCACTTCAACTCCATATTCACCAGTAGCAAAACGGCAACTGCAAGGACTGCTTCTGTGAGGTTCCCAAATCAAAAATAGAATTAACATGAGGCTAGGCATATTTCTTTACATAATATTAGAATAATGGATGATTAAATATATGTATTTTGGAACCTCTTATGTATAAAACACCACCTAACGTTTCCCCACTCACTACACGCTCGAGTAACCCTCGCCGCTCGCCAGATGCTCGAGGCCCGCTCGAGCATATTATCCAGTAGCCCCGCCACCTGATGAATGCTCGATACTCGCTCGAGCCGAAGAACCAGAAGCCTAGCCGCTTGATGCATCCTCAAGGCCCGCTCGAGCGGACATTCCAGAACCTTCTGGAATGCTCCCGTTCGCCAGCCACTTGGGCGGATTTTCCCGAACCCTCCAGAAGCTTCCGCCGCTCGTTGCTCGCTCGACGGGCGCTCGAGCGGCCCGACGGCTATATATAGACGGCCAACGTTTGTGAGAGCAGCGCAAGGAGAGGAAGGAGGGAAAAAGAAGAGAGGGAGAAAGAGAGAGAGAGAGAAAGAGAGAGGGAAAGAGAGAGGAAGAAAGGAAATGGAGGCTTCCGGATCTGATTCCAAGCTCAAGCTAGTTGGAGAAAATGTGGAGCACATCGAGGCAAGTGTTCTCATACTCACTGTTTGTTCTCCTGTAACTTTATTCGTTCCCCATTGGATATTATCAACTCGATACCCACAAAATTATGTTAATTCAACCTCAAAATATGAATTCTCACATCCCAAATATGAATACATATTGACCGGGTGTCCAATTTCACAAGAATCATCCCGTTCACGATGTCCGAATCCTTAACTAAATGCTGCCATCATTTATATGAGAATGAGAAGGAAAAATACATGTTCATCTTCCTTTAATTATCATGAAAATTATGATTAATTGATTAAGCATAAGCTTCGGATTGAATCTATGTGTACCACTTGCAATAAAACGGACACCGATGGACTCCAAAATGATATTGGCTCGATGAGAAGAGACATGCTAAAGTTCTCTCTTAAATCCCAAATTGAATCGTAAAGAGGAATAAAGAACAAGAATCGTATAAGCAATCGAAGGAAATCCACATGGCATATACGATTATCATGTAAAAGGCTTAAGTTTCCAAGCAAGATGAGAAACAAGTGCCCAAGTGAAATGAGAAATGAATGATATGAACGGAGGAAAGTCCACAATGAGATATGTAAAGATATGTGAATGAGGAAACCTCCCAAATGACGGGAGATACGATACATAAGATACGATACATGAGATACGGTGGACTTTTCCTCAAATGAATATGGAAATAGAATCACGAAACTAGGGCCATGGACGCTTAGGTGGGTAGTATTCTCTAGTTTGACACAACCATCACGGTATAAACCCGAAGCATACTTGGGCCACGTATTCTGGTCGCTTGTGTGTAAGCGGGTGGTGTCCGTGTCATGCCTTAGGATACTATTATGAAAGAACGAGAACTGCCCTGGTACCCCGGGGGAATGGGGCGATTTACGGCACGATGTGATATGCATATGGCACGATGTGCACGACCCCCCGGAGGGTCGTTAAAGATAATCCCTCACTCTTACGGCCTTAGATAATGATGAGTATCATGATCCTTTTCTCGTTCTCTCACATCGTTTGCTAGTACGACCTACTAGCCCTGGTCCGTAAAAATTAACGTAAATTGATAAAGCATGCTCAAAAGGTAACTAAAGATTCCAAAACATGATGAATGGCAAATCGGTACTTCTAAATGGGTTTCCTTGTATTGAATGCATGTCGTCCCTTCTTCTTATTTCTTTACGTATCTTGACATCTTTACGGCTAAACAGTGACGTATGATTATACTTACTGGGCTTTTAGCTCATGCTTGCTATCTCTCCTTTCAGATGAGAAGGCTCGACAAGTCTAAATGAGCTGTAAGAGCGTAATAGGCCACCTGATCTCTTGTACGGAGCTGGAAGACTTAGACTGATTACTCACAGGACAGGGGATAGTATCCCAGAAAATCCAAAGGTATATTATGATATGCATGAGTATGTGGATGCATAGTTTAGTCTCTTATATATTTTATGGTTTCATGCTTCCGCAAGTTACTTGTTGAGGTTATTGTTGGATATCCTTTAGTAAGCATCCTTTCCAAGCCGGCGTTATACCTAAGTTATGACGTCGGTGCCACTGGAGGTATTGTGGTGGCTATGTGATCCTGTGGTTCGTTAATCTATATATGTTGTACAGGACTTATTATAAGTATCAAAATAAAATTCTGCCCAATTTCCTGAAGACATTTATAATATCAACTATGGGCATCAGTGGATGTAACTATTAACGGAGGGTTATTTAAGAAAAATAATCTGGTCCGTCACAGCTTCCATACAGCCACAGCAAGCTTCCAAACCAGAAACAGCGACCGCAGCCTATACATAAAACTACAGGTCAGCATCAGCATTTCAGCACCGACACAGGCAGCGAGTCCACCATTTCATGGGCAGCAGAGTTCCATCTCCACCAGAGATCAGAGAAACAGCCACGCCCGGCTTCATCCGCAACAGAAGTTGATGCAGCAACCAAGACAAACAGCTATTTAGAGATCTCATCACAAGCACGGCTGCAGCGCTGTTCTCTGTACCTGGATCCATAAGGCTAGCTTGGACGACTTCAACGTCATGCCAGGACTACAGATCAATCATTATCAGCATTTAAAAAAACCGGCAATAAAATCAGAGCATGTCAATTAGAAGGTAGCCTGGACCAAGCCACCTCCGTAGCATCAGCTATTTAAAATAGTGAGACCATATTAGACCAGAACCTCCATTCTTCACTACCAACAGTCGTGATCCATCACACAGCCAGAGCCAAAAGGGCAGCATAAAGGTCAAGAGAAACACATTTGACGTCCACCACAAGCAGCTCCCTTACATAGCATCAGCAATATCAAGTTTGAAGCCAATTAGATATCATCTACCTAGTACCAAACAGCAGCCACCCTGTCTAGAACAAAGAGAACAGGCCTCCAGAAGACAGGTCTACCAGTATTTCAGCTCCAGGAGCCCACCCTCCCAAACCATCAGCAGGTGGACAAAAATAAGAACACCTGGGGATCAAGCATTGAAAATTAAAAACCAGCAGCAACCAAGAGCAATACAAGAGCATCGCCTACAGCACGCCGAACCAGCAGTGTTGCAGCATTTGGAAGCAAGGCATCAACATGGCGTCGGCCAAAACAATCACACCAACAAGCTGTTAACCAGCAGCCATGCTCCTTCACATTGCCAGAGCCCATCATGGAAACTAACAAAAGAACGGCTACCTAATTCTACATCAGAGCCACCATATCTGACAGCATATATATGCATTATACACCAGAGTCTTCATATGGCATCTGCAGTAAGGTCCAGAGTCAGCACAGCCTCGATGCGAAAGCCAGATCAACATTGCCAGGCCAACATTCAGCAGTCCCAGTCAGCATGCAACTCACAAGAACACAATCTCAACAGAAGGCAACCGCCACAGACAACAACAAGTCAGCACCATATAGACAAAGGGGACAATGATGAGGAGGTCACCGATGACTCTCAATTTTAATTTTCACTGAAGAGCAGCCAGCCGGGATAGGACGCCAGCCAGCTCGAACCTTAAAAGAGACAGGGTATTTTTTTTTTTTTTTTGGAAAGAAAAGATGAAACAATAAAAATAAATAAAAAAATGAATATAAGAAAAGATAAA
>JAODPA010067573.1:0-10525 GCA_025585075.1 Nepenthes mirabilis | reverse complement strand
CGCAATATAAATGTGCGAGGGTTTTATTCTTTCGTCATTTTTTGGCAATTGGCAAGAGAGGAGAGACAGAGAATGTGAAGGAGAAGGGAGAGAATGAAGAGATTGAGGTTTTTGAGTTCAATTTTGACTTAGAGCTAGTTAGAGAAGTGGTAAATTGGGTCGAAACAAGTGCAACTATATACTTTTCTTTCTCTCTTTGCACTTTTTATTTCGTTCTCTTCAAATATTTTTATTCTGATACCCACCTAATTTATATTTTGTAAAATCCATGTATTGAGCATTTATATATGTCGATTTTATATCTGATTTCTAAGTTTTAAGTGGTATTTCATACGTGAAATCCTAACTCGCACCCCCTTTGTATTTTTCTGATTTATTTGAGATTTATACATCATTTGGTTTTAGAAAATTGGAACCCTAACTTCAGGAACATATTCACATATATTTTGTATATGTTATTTTATATGTTCCCAAAATATTATTGGACGTGTATAATGGTATTTATTCACATGTATCTTATACATGTTAATTTATGTGTGCTCTAAAAATTATGTTGTACATTTTTGTGAAGGGATTTATTATTTGGAAGCTCTAAAGTTATATTTTGCTCATTGTAGTAAGAATTTCTTAAATACTCTAAGCTTTATGTCAGTTTATGCATGTAACTAAAGGCTTGTAAAGATTTAAACTCATAAGAATAAGATTATTTGTGTCTGTATCCAAGAATTATACAAGCTATGTAAAGTATATAAAGAAAAATTTATAATTTGTTATATTTGATGATTCGTTCTCTAGGGAGTAAGAACTGTGTATAAGAATTATGGTAGAACATTTCCTTAAGAATAAGTAATTGTGAATCTGAACCAAAGATTTGTATTCAAAGGGTAATATTTTCTGACATACTTTACAATATTACAGTAGCAGATTGAGGAATGCTCTTGGGTCACGGGAGATGCTATGGTGGCATATTTGTTATCTGGCCATGTATATCGGGTGAAGGGTATACCGTCCGCTACGGGACATTAAAGTTTGAGGTGTCATGGATAGCGCCATAGAATATGTCAATGCATACACATTCTATTCTTTATTCAGTTACTCTGTTAGTTGGTAAAATATACTAACCCTAATCCACAAAGATAAAGAGGTTTTTACAAGTTTTAAAACCTAAAGGAATCAGAAGTAAAATGAAAAAGATATATGTTGTTCCGAAAATGCATTTGTTCATATTTCAGATTTATGCATTTATATTATACTTCTATATCCATCATCTACTTTATTTTAAATATACTGCTTATTATCTTTGATTATATTATATCTTACAGAGTATTTGACTCACTCATTTTTATTTTCTTACCTTCAGATGAGTAAGAGCTTATACCTGATGAGATGAAGTAGAGAATTAAAAGTTGGTTAGGAGGATTACTTTGTAGACATAGATTTTCTGATTTTTTGTAACTCATATAGTACTTTTGTATATTTTAAGATGGATATGTATAATGATGTATTTGTATGTTGACATTGTTACAGATATTTTAGTTTTTGCTATATTTTCATAGATGTATATGCTTCTGCAGGTTATTATAGTTTGATATTTAGGTACCTAGTGGTATCTTATATGAGTCAACATTGTAACCGGAGTTATAACGTTGGTGCCACAAATTTGTTGTGGCATTTTTGGATCCTGTGTCATTTTTTGTTAAAATATATGTATTATACATGAATATTATATATGTTTGTATTAGTTTTATGGCAGTTTTATAGCCAAAATCTTATCAGTTTTTGGTTAGGATTTTGGAATCGTCATAGTTAGTATCAGAGAAGAGATATCTTAGGTTTGATCTAATCATATGCAAAAGATTAGGATAATATAGGCTAGACTGGATAAGTAGATATAAGCATAGGATGAGTAAGTTAGATTGGATAGTTTTAGTTATCGTAATTGCCCTATTCATACAATTAGTTATGTTTAATTGTGTCGATTGTTATGTCTTAGTTAGAGTCTGACAAGTGATCTAACCCATATCGTTCTTGTTTCAGAAGGTATATCAGTAGATGATCATGTTGCCTAGACAAAGGATGATGTGTGGAGGTGGTCAACCACATGAACGAGAAGCTGAGTACCTTATTTGTTGGACAAAATGGCCGATATTATTGAGAATATGGGGGAGAAAAATCTTACTCCAATGCCTGTTCCTACTCTATCCCCAGTTCTTGCTAATCCTGGACCCTTTGTATATGATCAATTTGTCCAAGAGAGAGTCCTAGAGTTCATGGGGGAGTCAGACCCGATTAACGCCGACACGTGATTTTTGAGGTTAAAGAAGGTGTTTGTTATTATCCATTATCTTGAAGAGGACAAGAGGTTGTTTGCCTCTTATCGGTTGGAGGATAGAGCTCACCATTGGTAGGAGATGAAGAAGAGGGCTTTGGGTGTGCCGGAGAATGATATCACCTAACCCATGTTTGAGGAAGCGTTCATGGATAAGTACTTTCTGTCCAACCTCCATGAGTAGAAGGAGAAGGAGTTTTATGAGATCCCAATCTCTAAACATAATAATTAGGAGGTGCCTCAATCAATAATAATCAAAATTAGGCTTGAAAAATAAAAAAATATTATTATCAGAAGCAAACTGGGTGGACAGCAAGCCCGACGCCCAAGCAGCGCTCGAGATGCCACTCGAGCACGTTTAACAGAATGGTGTACTCAAGCAGCGCTTGTGGCACCACTTGAGCGTATTTAGTAGAATGTTGCATTCGAGGGATGCCTAAATGGCGATCGAACGCCAACCTTACAATTTTCCCATCGACTTAATTTTTATTCTTTAAATAGGGTAAGGGGGGAAAGAGAACACAAGCCATGATAGAATACAAAGGAAAAAGGAGAGAAAGGAGAGGAAAGGAGAAGGGAAAAGGGAATGAAGAGGAGATTTCGGCCACTTTCGATCCGATTAGAGTAAGAAAAATGATAGATCTGGTTAAGATAAGTGTACCTTGGACTCTATTTTTCAATTTTACAGCTTTTGAATACGTCCATTCTAACATTTATGCTCTAAAATCATTGTTCCCTAAATTTTGTTACAAATGTTGCATGTTTCTCATAATTGTTTGATTAGATTTCATATTTACCCATATGTATCATGATTTATAGCTTTGATTTCATGATTAAGTTTGCGTTCAGTGTTCAATTTATATCTAGAAGCTTTGCATGAAACCCTAGAATGAAAAGTAGGGATTTGGTGTTTAAGTTTCTTGAATCTTGAGATGTAAATGTAATTTTATAAAATGTTAATATTTATGAGATAATTTTTATCTAAAAATTTTACATGAAACTGTACTATTAAATTACTGAGAAAGTTTTGAAGCTTTTCGAAGGTTTATCTGTATAAGTTTGACTGGCCCTTGAGGCATAATGAGTTAAGAGTTAAGAGATAAAGATAAGAATATTTTCGGTTCTGTTAAATCAGTAAGAAATCAGACCTAAAATTGTCATACAATCAGATTAGGTTCTCTGACTTGTTTTACAACATTACGGTGGTAATCAAAGATAACTCTGTCCATGGAGTGATATGTGGTCCGCTCTTCCCCGGAGCGTTGAAATCTGGAGGATAGAATTCTGAGTCTGACTTGCCTTTGGGAGGTATTTCTGTATCTAATTCCACTAGAAAAGATACTACTGTACTGTTTATGGCCTCTGATTGCATGTGAAATATAATCTATCCTCGATTATTCGTCCCCTCACATAATAGGGTCTACTAGTTTAGATCCTTCATATACTAAAGTTGAATTCTGAAGAATAGGCAAAGTCTGATACTGATTTATTATTTTTGATACATGTTTATATCAATTTATGCTTTTCTCATGGTTCTATACGTATTTCTATTCTTTGACAATTTCCATGACTTTTACTTTACTGTATTTATAATCTGTACAAAAGATTTTACATCTGCATATTTTATGGTACCTTGTTGGATTTCGACTCACTCTTGCTAATTTTCTCCCTTCCAGATGAGACCATAGAGCTAGTACCAGACGAGTAAGAATAGACAAAGCTTAACAAAGAAGATTTTTGGGAGCCTCAAGACCTCTTGAAGATTTTGAAAGTTTTGATAGTTTGAATACAAATGACTAACTTATGAATAGAAATTGTATATTTATGGTCTTAGAATGTTATATATTTTGTTGGAACAATATTTATGCTTCTGTAGGTTTATCTTATGGAAATAGTTCTACTTTCGCTATCTGATTTTTTGATTTGCATATGTCCTAAACGGTATCTCCTGTCTGAATGTGATGTAGTAGATAAGAATGTTAAAGTAGAGCCATGGATGTATATACGGCGTTGGATGATCTTGTGTTGTGTTGTGGATTCATGTTGAGGATTATTTTACCTGTATGTCTTGTTCAAATTGCGTAATTTCAAGTTATTTTTATTCGTTTTTATCTAATTTTAGAGAAAATTCTACCCGATCTTCTGTAAAAATATTATATTACTTTGTTTTGGACATTAGTTTCACCTGTTTATTGACGGAGATTATTAGAGAAAAATAATCCATTCCGTCACAACTAGTATCAGAGAAAAAAGATACCTTAAGATTGATTGATCATAAAGCGGAAGTATAGGCTTAAGTTTAAGTAAGAATAGGTCAATGATAGCTAGGATTAGATGGGGTATTTAGGTATTAACCCTTAGGCTAGTCCTAAATCATATGGAATTACCATTGACTCCTCCCTTTTTACGTGATTTCTTGGGGATTATTAATGTTGCAGTGTTTTTTATTATAGGATATAAAATGGCAAGTAGAAAGGGTAGAAGAAATGATCATGGAGGCGCTAGTATGCCCCCGGATCGTGAAGTTGAATATGTAAACTTGTTGGGGAGGATGACAAATATTATTGAATCGATGGAGCAGCATCACTTGTCTCCGGTCCCTACACCCGAGTTAGTTCTAGTAAATCCGGCCTTGACAACTTATAATAAGTTCACGGCAGAGAGAGCACCTGAATTCTTAGGTGAACCAGATCCGGTGAAAGCGAATATTTGGCTTAAGATGATGAAGAAGATTTTTGCAGTGATCCAATATTCTGATCAAGAAAAGGTCACTTTTGTAGTGTACAAGTTGGAAGGTGAAGCTGACAGCTAGTGGGTTATGAAAAAGAGGGTGTTAGATGTGCCCAATGGTGAGATTACTTGGGGGGATATTTGAAGAAAATTTTATAAAAAAATACTTCCCCTTTAACCTCTAGGATTAAAAGGAGCAAGAATTTATGCGGCTTAGGGGGAATCAGATTGTAGCAGAATATGATATAAAGTTCACTGAATTGTCTCGATATGTACCATACTTTGTGAAGGACGAATTAAGGAAAGCGAAAAAGTTTTAGCAATGATTGAGGGATGATATTAGGAGACAGTTGGTGACTCAAAAACTCCAAAATTATGCAGAGATTTTGGATTGAGCCCTAATTTTTGAGAAGGAGTTGGAGACCAAAAATTTCCTTGCTAAGAGGGTAGCTAGCTGAATAAATTATAGTGCGGATCAAATGTAGGACCCTCTGAACCCTCTAAAAAGGCAAAGACGGCTCCAAAAGGAAAGACCATCACTGAAGTTCAGACAGTGATTGGTTCTTAGACCTTAGCGGCTAACTGCGTTCTATGTGGAAAGAAGCATGTAGGGTATCCTTGTCACAAGGTGACGGGAGCTTGTTTTATTTGTGGACAACAAGACCACCGGATTAAAGAATGCCCATTGCTCCAAAGGTTGGAAGCAAAGAAGCCTACTGTCTCGGCTAAGGCTTTTGTGGTGACTGTACAGGACATAGAGGCATCCTCGAACGTGGTTAAACGTATCTTTCTTATTTGTGGAGTTTCAGCTTCTATTTTATTTGATTATGGGTCTACGCACTCTTTTGTTTCCTCACAATTTGCATGCTATGTTGTGTCCACTTCAAAAATTTTGAATTATTTTTTAACTGTATCGACACCTACTGGATCCTCAGTAGTTACTGATGTTATGTATCCAGAATGTATGGTGGAGATAAATGGGAGGTGTTTGATGGTAGATTTGATATTGTTAAATATGGGTAATTTTGATGTTATTTTTGGAATAGAGGGGTTAGCAAAATATCTTGCCAATATTGATTGCTTTCTAAAAATAGTATATTTTTATATTTCTAGAATCGAACCCTTTTTCTTTCATGGTATTATGAGGAAGGAGGTGCCCATATTGGTTTCGGCTTTACATGCCAAACATTTGATGAAAAATGGATGCCCGGCTTATCTAGCATATGCCAGCACCATTGGAAGTCACAGCGTACCGGTAAGGGACATTTTCGTTGTATGTGATTTTGACGATGTGTTTCTAGAGGAAATACCTGGGCTACCACCTCATCGAGAGATTGAATTTGAGATTAAAGTTATTCCTGGTGCTAGTCCGATTTCTAAAGTCCCTTACCGTATGGCACCTGCTCAATTGAAAGAGTTAAAGTTACAATTGCAGGAATTGTTAGATAAGAGATTTATTTGACTGAGTGTATCTCTGTGGGGTGCACTAGTATTATTTCCCAGGAAGAAAGACGGGTCTTTGTGATTGTGTGTGGATTATCGTGAACTGAACAAAATCATGATTAAAAATAAATATCTATTGCCACGCGTTGATGATTTATTTGATCAGTTGTAAGGATCTCGGGTGTTTTTGAATATTGATTTGAGGTCCGGATATCATCATTTGAGGATTAAAGATGAGGATGTAGCCAAGACAGTTTTTTGGACTAGATACGGCCACTACAAATTTCTTATGATGTCATTTGGCCTTACAAATACTCCTATTGCTTTTATGGACCAGATAAATCGGGTATTCATGTCATAACTAGATAAGTTTATAATGGTATTTATTGATGATATTTTGATATATTCTAAAAGTCATGAGGAGCATAAGACTCATTTAAGGATGGTTCTCCAAGTGCTCTATGAGGAGAAACTGTATACTAAGCTAAAGAAATGTGAGTTTTAGTTAGAAAAAAGTGATGTTTTTGGGGCATGTGATTTATAATGATGACATTGCTGTGGATCCAAAAAAGGTGGAGGCCATTATTAACTTGAATAGGCCTACATTAGTAACCAGAATCCGGAGTTTTCTTGGCATGGTAGGGTATTATAGGCAATTTATAGGGAATTTTTTACGGATTGCTATACCCTTTGCTCGGTTGACGAAGATGGAGGCCAAGTTTAATTGGATTGATAAATGCGATCAGAGCTTTCAGAAGCTGAAGGATCGCTTAATTACTGGTCCGGTGTTAACTATTCCGGAGGGATCAGGTGGGTTTGAAGTATATTGTGATGCCTCCAAAGCAGGCTTGGGTTGTGTGTTAATGCAAAACGGCAAGGAAGTTGCTTACGGGTCTAGACAGCTAAAGGTGTACGAGAAGAACTATCCAACTCATGATTAGTAACTCATTGCAGTTGTGTTTGCTCTAAAGATTTAGAAACACTATCTTTATTGTGAGAAATTTTTTATTTATTCTCACCATAAAAATTTAAAGTATTTATTCTCGTAAAAGGAGCTCAATATGAGGCAGAGGATATGGGTTGACTTTTTGAAGGATTATGACTGTGAGATTTAGTATAGGCCTGGGAAAGTTAATATAATTGCTGATATATTGAGCCGCCGATCAGGCTATGTGGCTAGATTACAGATTAAACAGATGGGAATGTTGGAGTATTTGAAACAATGTGATATTCAGCGGTACGTTTGAAGTAACTGGATGCTTTTATCGTACCTTCAAATTCAACCGGAAATGATAAATGAGGTTAAGGAAAAGTAGGTAAATGATTCTTTCCTTATAGGTATTGTGGGTGATTTAAATAAGGACTCCAGAATTGATTTCAATGTCCAAGATGATGGAATATTAAGATTTAGAGATCGTTTGTGTGTGCCAAACGATAAGTAGTTGAAGGAGAAAATCTTGAAGGAAGCTCACCGATCCCAGTATACGATTCATCCGGGGACGAATAAAATGTATCAGGACTTGTGAAAAATATTTTGGTAAAGAAATATGAAATGGAATATTATAGCGTATGTAGAAAAATGTCTTGTGTGTCAACAATTAAAAGCTGAGGGAGAAAACCATCTGGGTTATTACAGTCGATGCTGATCTCGAGTTGGAAGTGGGAAGACATCATGATGGATTTTGTGTCAGGCTTACAAATGACTCCTAAGAACCATGACTCCATTTGAATTATTATTGACCGGCTGATTAAATCAGCCCATTTTTTGGCGATCAGGACGATGTATTCCCGTGACAAGTTGGCTCAATTGTATGTGAATGAGATTGTTAGATTTCATGGTTTGCCCGCAACAATTGTATCGGATCGAGACCCGCGCTTTGTTTCTAAATTTTGGGAGAGTCTGCATAAAGAATTAGGGACGAAACTGAAATTTAGTACAGTATACCACCCCCAAACCGATGGCCAATCGGAACGTACGATTCAGATTTTAGAGGGTATATTGAGGGCCTCAGTGTTAGGCATAAAAGGAAATTGGGATAGTTATATGGCCCTGTCAGACTTCGCCTACAATAATAGTTATTAGGCGAGTATAGGCATGGCACCTTTCGAGACCTTGTATGGAATAAAATTTAGGTCACCAATACATTTGAAAGAAATAGGAGACAAGAAAATTTTGGGCCCCGAGATTATTAAGGAAACTACGAAAAAGATTAAGCTGGTACATGAAAGATTAAAGGTTGCTCAGAGTAGGCAGAAAAGTCATACAAATAGATGAAGATTGGCACTGAAATTTGAGGTGGGTGACTATATCTTTTTGAAAGTATCACCTTCTAAGGGAACGTTCAGATTTGGAGTAAAAGGAAAACTAAAACTGCGTTTCATTGGCCCTTTTGAGATTTTGGAAAGGATTAGGGAGTGGCTTATAGATTTGTGTTGCCACCTAAATTGGAGGATGTACACGCTGTATTTCATGTATCGATGCTTAGGAAATACGTTCATGATCCCACGCATGTCATTGAGTATGAGCCTTTGGTGATTAGTAAAGATTTATCCTACGTTGAGGAGCCAATACAGATTCTGGATCGGAAGGACCAGATGCTACGTACGAAGACCATTCCTCTAGTGAAAGTGTTTTGGAAGAATCATTCACTTGAGGAAGCAACATGGGAGCGTGAGGAGGAAATTCGAAGCAAATATCCCCATTTATTCTTTTGAGGTATGTAATTTCATTAAATTTTAAGGACGAAATTTTCGTAAGTGGGAGAGAGTTGTGAGGTCCCAATCTCTAAACATGATAATTAGGAGATGCCTCAATCAATAATGCTCAAAATTAGACTTAAAAAATAAGAAAAATTATTATCAGAAGCGAAATGGGTGGACAGTAGGCCCGACACTTGAGCAGCGCTCGAGGCAACACTTGTGCGCGTTAAACAGAATGCTGCGCTCGAGCAGTGTTGAGGTACCACTCGAACGCATTTAGCATAATGCTACGCTCGAGGGACACTTGAATGGCGCTGGAACGGCAGCCTTAAAATTTCTCCACTGACTTAATTTTTACTCTTTAAATAAGGTAAGGGGGAGAGAAAGAATGTAGGGCACAACAGAACACAAAGGAAAAAGGAGAGAAAGGAGAGGAAAGGAGAAGCAAAAAGGGGAAGAAGATGAGATTTCAACTACTTTCGATCCGATCAGAGTAATAAAAATGATAGATCGGTCTAAGGCAAGTGTATCTCGAACTCTATTTTCCATTTTTATAGCTTTTGAATATCTCCATTCTAACATTTATGCTCTAAAATCATCGTTCCCTAAACATTGTTACAAATGTTGTATGTTTCTCATAATTTTTGGATTAGATTTCATGTTTACCCATATCTATCATGATTTATGGCTTCGATTTCATGATTAAGCGTGTGTTCATTATTCGATTTATGTTCGGAAGCTTTCCATGAAACCTAGAACGAAAATTAGGGATTTGGTGTTTAAGTTTCTTAAATCTTGAGATGTAAATGTGATTTTGTAAAATATTAATATTTATGAGAAGATTTTTATCAGAAAATTTTACATGAAACTATACTGTTAAATTATTGAGAAAGTTCTAAAACTTTCTGAAGCTTTTTAAAGGTTTATCTGTATAAGTTTGACTAGCCCTCGAGGCATAATGAGCTAAGAGTTAAGAGATAAGGGTAAGAATATTTTTAGTTCTATCAAATCAGTAAGAAATCAGACCTAGGACTGTCGTACAGTCAGATAAGGTTCTTCAACATGCCTTAGAACGTTACAGTGGTAATCGAGGATAATTCCATTCATGGAGTAATATATGGTCCGCTCTTCCTCGGGGTGTTAAAATTTGGAGGACAGAATTCTAAGTTTGATCTGACTTCAGGAGGCATTTCTGTATCTGATCCTACTAGAAGGGATACTAGTGTACTATTTCTGAACTCTGATTGTTTGCAAAATACATTTTATCCTTAATTATTCACCCTCTCGACTAGTAGGGTCTACTAGTTTGGGTCCTTTGGGTAC
>JAODPA010067572.1:0-10525 GCA_025585075.1 Nepenthes mirabilis | reverse complement strand
AATAAACTAATTTTTTCGTAGTGACATTTTGTTTTAATTTTGATGCGTACCTGGATCCGACTTCGAACAGATTCGGATTCGTTTGGATAGCTCGACCTGACTCCGTTCACTGAGTCTGAATCCTGCACACCACTAAAGTGAACGAGAGGTCAGTGTGTTGGCGGGATGTTATCCCACCGAAAACACTCCGACGCTCAAATCAGTAAAAGCCTTCTAAGCAATGAAGGTAAACTGGAAAGCAAAAGAGAGAGAGGGTAGGACGGTCGGGAGTATTGGCTCGTCGAGAATGTGAGCCCTCATTTCCTGCTCACAGAGAGCATAAGGAAGCGACGTCCCGAAAGCGTAGAAGCTTTTGGGAATGATTCCCAGAAAGCCAAAAAGGTCTTTTGAAATCCGGAGGCCTTTGGTGAGATTGGAGGATGAATGCTTATGTAGAGATAAAGAGAAGATGAGCCTCTATTTAAGCTCTGTTAGCATTCGTGGGTGAGACTGTAGAAAGTCTTTCAGGAAGCTGGTTCCCAGTGTTCTCAGAAAGACAAGTTAGAGAGTGAGCAAGAGAGCTTCTGATTCTGAGTAATCTTTCGTGCTTGTTCGTGAGCTTGTGTGTTTGAGAATGCATGTGCGTACGTGAACTTGTATGAGCATGTAAGAGCATGTAAGAGCCTGTGTCTTTCAGAACGAAGACCTTAAGTTTTTATGGACAGCAGGTGAGTCACCTTCTCTGGGCAAGGTGGCGTGTTCATTTTGGACTGACAATGGCGGCCTTCTCAGAGTTGGTGGGCTTAAAAGTCGTGATTGGATGGGTCCTCCTTCTGCTGAACAGTACAACGGATATTCAGATCATCTTATGCTTTTGTGACCATTTTTTTGGCGCTGAGTTCATTGCCGCCTTTTTGGAGAAGATCAGCTTTTTGGAAAGGCATGTGATCATGAAAGGATCATTGCTTTTCGTGCACGTGTTCGCCTACCAATTTGGGCCTGGGCCGTTGTAGGTTTGAAGCCTTTTTGGGCCCGCCGCTACAGTACATCCGGTCAACGCTCAAGTTGATCGTCTGTATGAGAGTTGGACGCTTGCTAAGTTTAAACGGTCAACGTTGGCGTTGACCATCTTGGGCCTTTCAGGATTTGGGCCTTCGTCTCCTATTGGGCCGTTATTTGAGTTGACCGTCAAGCTGGCCATTTGGGTCCTCTTTGACCGTGAGCTAGCCCATATGCCGGTGGCCAGAATTCTAGCCCTCATGCCGATGGCCAGAATTCTAGCCTCCGGTATGTTCATGATGGGATGCCCTTTACTACCCTTCGTCGTTTAAGGATCCCGGAGGACTCTATGAAAGGCGGAGAGGGAAGTTGACCGGAGCTGTTGACCTTTTTTAGTCAGTTCCAGAGAAGAATGTTGACTGGAGCTGTTGATCGTCTTTGGTCAGTTCTAGAGAAGAATATTGACTGGAGCTACTGACTGTCTTTGGTCAATTTTGGAGAAGAATGTTGATCGGAGCTATTGACTGTCTTTGGTCAGTTCCGAAGAAGAATGTTGACCGGAGCTATTGACCGTTTTTGGTCAGTTCCGGAGAAGAATGTTTACCGGAGCTATTGACTGTCTTTGGTCAGTTCCGGAGAAGAATGTTGACCGGAGCTGCTGACGGTATTTGGCCAGAATCCGGAAGGCTTTCTGTGAGCCCTAATTGGCGCATGGCCATCAGTCGGCTTGTTAGGCCAAAAGAAGACACGCGTCCTCTTTTGGTTCGGCTAATATCCGGGCCATTAATGCGTCAGAGATTTGCCTTTTGAAGGGCCAATTAGGGAGGAGACACATGGCAGGACCGATGGCGTCCTTTCTGAGGCGGTTTAAGGCGTTTCACACTTCGCCGTTTACGTTTCCCTTGTCGTTTTGAATATTCCTCCACGCCTCCTTCCTTCGTCTTCTTTGTCTTCGACTTTCCTTCATTCCTCCAAGAAACCCTAGCCTTTTTGTCATCCATGGCCTCCGTTACCGACATCGCCTCTGTCCTTTGAGAGGGTGATGTGAAAGTATTGTGTGTTGAGTTCAATAACCCTAAAGATATTGCGTGGAGGGTCTCAGGCAAGGACGACAGGGCCTTCTCTCCAGCAGTGGGGAACATGACAATATATGAGGCCCACCTGAGGAGCGGCCTCCGTCTTCCTCTGTCGGATGACTTGTGGTCGATCCTGCAAGCCCTACGAGTCCCAGCTGCCCAACTTCACGCTAACTCTGTATGGTACATCTGCACCCTCTGTATTTTTCTTCGCAAGCACTCTAAGAGGTTGATAATGCCGATAGTGAAGGGGCTCTTTAAAATAAACTAAGGAGGCAAATGGATATCCGTTGTACCCTGTCCTGGCCTTAAAATAAATACGGCCATTTACGATTCGCTCAAGAATTAGAAAAATCGGTTCTTTTTTGTGAGTGTGGTAGTGACCTGGCCCCTTGCAATGGATTGAGGCCAAGTGCCAGATGTGTATACTGGTATGCCATCTGTGGCGGAGACGGCGTCCTTAGAGTGGTTGACCAAATTGGTCAAAGACCACATTATGGACTTCAAACGTGACTTCTTGGTCTCTAGGGCAGAGACCAAGAAGGTGATTTGGAGACCGCCTTCCCTAGTTCAAAAGTCCAGGCCGCAGGCAATGATGGTGCGGCTGGAGGACTCCAAGGGCTTGCTTATCCATCTCTGCCCCACAGATGAAGGCTTTATCAGTCCGCTACCTAAGAGGATGGCGTTGGAGACGCCTTCCTTGTCATCATTGGGCCTCGATTAGGTCGCCGTGGGGATCTGCAGCGGCCCCGGCAGTACCACGGGCATGGAAAAATCTTTTGAAGACTTGCTGGTGGCCAGGGGAGAGAGTATAATCCTTGCGCAGCCCGCGTCGCAGGCGACTCGTTAAATGGTGCAAACGGAGTCCTTTATGGAGCCCGCCTGTGAGCCAATGGTGGAGGCGTAGGAGCCATCTGTTGGCTCTCCAATTGTGCAGACTCCTGCTGTGGAGCCAATGGTGGACCTTGATCCTCTGGTAGCTACCGCGGAGGCTGTAGCCGAAAAGCCTACGGTTGATATGGACGACGCTAATGATGGGTTTTTGGACGAGATTTTGGAGGAGGCTGCTGCCAACTCAGCTCGAGAGGACGTCGCTCCTGGCCCACCGCCGTCTGGACTAGGCCTAGAGGCTAGGCATAAGAGGCCTGTGAGGAGAGTTTGGGAGGTATAATTCTTTGCGATAGCTTCTGCATACTTTCTCCTTTCTTGGATTTCTAACTTGTTCTTCGCTTGTCTTTTTTGCAGAAGTCAAAGGTGATTGCTGCCATCGTCAAGGTTATGGACTAGTGCGACCGGGTGATCTCCGACAGGGAGGCGGAGATCGCTTGGTTAGATGCCAGGTTGGCTGCTTCAGGGGGGAGCACCGTGAGGAGACCACTGCCCTCGAGACTATTCTGGCGGGTGTGGAAGCGGAGAATGCGAACTTGAAGGCTGAGGTTGCGGACTTGAAGCCCGAGGTCGCCCGTTTGAAGGAAGAGGGTGATCAAGCCAAAGCGCGCATTGATCAACTTGCTGGGCGAGTGGCAACCTTGGAGAATGACTTGAGTCTCTGCATCCCCCTACGAGATCGAGAGCATGATGTACGCATGGCTGTTGGAAGGGGTTAACGTCAGTCGACACATTGTGCGGTTGGTCGATCCCGACTTCCCTATTGACCTCATCAATCTATCCAATAGAGCGGCGCAGCGTAGAGACAGCCTCGTGGGGAAGCCCTGTGACAGTCAGAGGCCTCCGCTGCCCCTGTAGCTTCTTACGTTGTACATTTTTGGGACTTCCCTTGTATTTATGTATGTTTGTATTTTGTAACACATTTGAAAGCAATAAAATGAAAAATTTTTAACTTTGTGCCCATTTGCCTTTACTACTTTTGTGTTTGTATATCTATTGCATTGGACGGCCAACTTGGTTGGCCGGCTGCCATTGTTGTGCTTCCTAAGGAATGAGGTCCCTAGGCCTTGCAGGCGATTATGTTAACCATCCAGGTGGCGCTGCCTAAGTGTTGACTTGGGAGGCTAGCATTGGAGAAGGATTCTTCTCCCTTCGACCATTGATGACTGATCATGCTATCTCCTCGTAGAGGAGGTCTTTGCATGTGCTGCGTAAACCCCCTAAGGTTTTGACCGCTAACAAGCCACTTGGATGACCAAGGTTTGGATCCGGTCGCACATGGACCGCCTGGATGACCAGGGTTTAATACGACCGTCGATGGGCCACTCGGATGATCAAGGTTCACATTAGACCGCTCACGGGCCACCTGAATGACCAGGGTTTAAATACAACCACTAATGGGCCGCTCGGATGACCGAGGTTCCTATTCGACCACTTACGGGCCGCCTGGATGACTAGGGTTTATTAACGAGAGGGTGAGGACCCTCCCGACTTAGGGGCTGTCTAGGTTGAGTAACCTGCAAAGCAAACACATATATATATATGCATGCACACAGGAAGGGAAGGCAGTATGCTAAGTAAACACTCATTTTGCCAAATTAAAACAAGTAAGAGAATGCGTACACACACAATAATACAAATACGCACCTGTGCCTTCTACTGGAAATAGCGTCTGAGGTGGATCGCATTCCACGTTTGCAGAACCAGCTTCCCGTCCTTGCCCCGAAGTTTATAGGCTCTATTTCGTAGGACGATGGAGACGAGGAAAGGCCCTTCCCAATTAAGGGAGAGCTTGTTACGGCCGGCCAACTTGCCTGTGGCTTTGACGCATCTAGGACTAGGTCTCCAATATCGAATCGTCGCGCCTTAACCTTTTTGTTGTGGTATCGGGCAATTCGATGTTGGTAGGCCGCTATCCGTACTTTGGTGGCATCGCGGGCTTCCTCTAATAAGTTTAGGTGCTCTCTGATTTTTTAAGAGTTAGCCTGTAGATCGAAGAATTCCACCCTAAGACTTGGAAGCCCGATTTTGACTAGGATTACCGCTTCAGTCCTGTAACAGAGGCTGAAGGGTGTCTCGCGTGTTGGTTCCTTTGGGGTTGTCTAGTAAGACCAGAGAACGGAGGGGAGCTCGTCTACCTAGGAGCCCCCTGCGTCCTCCAGCTTAGGTTTTAATCCGTGGAGTAGAGTTCGGTTCGTAACCTCCACCTGTCCATTCGCTTGGGGGTATGCCACCGAAGTGTGGATCAGTTTGACGCCAAGGCTGGCGCAATACTTGGTGAAACGTTATCCCGAGAATTGGGCCCAGTTGTCCGTAACAACAACCTCAGGGACGCTGAATTTGCAAATGATGTTCTGGCAAAGGAATTCCAAGGTATTATGCTCCGTAATATTTGCCAGTGGGACGGCCTTGACCCACTTGATGAAGTAATCGATGCTCATGATGACAAACTTCCTTTGCCCCATGGCAATGGGAAATGGGCTGAGAAGATCGAGCCCCCATTGCACGAAGGGCTAAGGGGCCTGAAGAGTCTTCAGATCCGCGGATGGCTGGCGGTGAAGGTTGCTGTGAAGTTGGCAACTTTCACACTTCTTTACAAACTCAAGCGCATCCTTTTTCATTGAGGGCCTGTAGTAGCCCTGACGCATGATCTTGAAGGCTAAGTTTTTTCTGCCAACGTACGTTCGGCAAATCCCGAGGTGGATTTCGCCTAAAGCATAATCAGCCTCTTCGGGAGTTAGGCACCGGAGGTATGGGGTTGAGTAGCCATGGCGATATAGCCGTCCGTCAACCACAGCATACTAGCCGGCGGTCTTTCTGATTCGTTTAGCCTTCTCCGCGTTCTCTGGTAATGATCTGTCAGCTAGATAACTAAGGTAAGGCATCATCCAATTTTTCGCTTCAAAAATCTGCATTGCCTTTTGTTTCTTTATACTGGGAGCGTTCAAGATCTCCCTCTTTTTCCTCGAGTACTGTTCTAGGTTTTTGGCTACAGCGGCTCTAGCCAGCTGGTCCGCCTTCCCATTTTCAGTTCTAGGAATATGAACCAGGGTTAGTTTGTCGAAACCCTAGGCGGCCTCCCTGGCCTTCGCCAAGTAGTTGGCCAGGTGAGGGTTGTTTACCTCAAAGTCTCCATTAACCTGGATAAGGATTAGCTCAAGCTCGCTATAAACTGTCAATCTTTTGGTAGAGCATTCCTTGGCTAACCGCAATCCGGCTAACAGGGCCTCGTACTTTGCAACGTTGTTGGTTGTCGGGAAATTGAGCCTAAGGGAGTATTTCACCTCAAACCCATCAGGGGTTGTGAGGACTACTCCAGCGCCACTGCCAGTGTTCGTAGACGATTCGTCCTTGTGGAATATCCATTCCGAAACTTCGTCAGGCAGTTCAGTGCTTTCTGCGGGTTGCTCCTCGAGAACTGGGGCTGTAGTTTCAACAATAAAGTTAGCCAGCGCCTGCGCCTTTACAGTGGGATTTGGCTGAAATTTGATGTTGAACTCGCCCAACTCGATAGCAAATTTTACCAACCGTCTAGAAACATCGGGTTTCTAGAGTATACTTTTCAGAGGCTGGTCCGTAAGGACCACTACACGGTGTGCCTGAAAGTAGGGTCTTAACTTCTGCGCGGAGAATATAAGTGACAATGCTAGTTTTTCTGCGCGCGAGTAGCAGGTCTCTGGGCTGGTCAACGTTTTACTCACGTAGTAGACCGGCCGTTGAGTGTCGGAGTCCTGGCGTACGAGAATAGAACTGAGGGACGCCTCCAACACTGCCAAGTAAAGGTATAGTTCTTCTCTCCCCTTGGGTGACACTAACAACGGTGGGCTCGCCAGATATCGCTTCACTTCCCGTTACTTTTCTTCACCAGGACTACATTAGAGAGTCAGTCCGGGTAGTTGACTTCTCTAATGAAACCTGCGTCTAGCAGCTTCTTCACCTCCTTTCAGATAACGACCAGATTTTCAATGGAGTGATTTCTTCGCTTTTGTCTGATGGGTTTTCGGCCAGGGTCAAACCTCAACTTGTGGACCATTACCTCCGCCGGAATCCCAAGCATGTCTGCTGAAGTTCATGCAAAGAGGTCAGCATTCCATTGCAGGAACGCGATCAACTCATCATACAGTGCTCTGGTGAGTGAGTCGCCAATCTGTATACACTTTTTTGGCTCCTCCGGGTCCAGTGGGACTAGATCCGATGCTTCACCGAACTGCACTTGTTGAAGAGTTGTCTCATCTCGATGGTCGAGTTTCCCAACTATTCTAGTGCTGCCGCTAGGGGTGACCTGAGACATGTAATAGGTTCGCCCAATAACCTAGTCACCCAACACCTCTCTCACACTGTAAGGTGTTGGAAATTTCATCTTGAGGTGCGGAATCGAGGTGACGGTCCCGAATGCTATCAAGCAAAGTCTGCCCAGTATGGCGTTATATACAGAGGGTAGGTTGACCATCAGGAAAGTGAGTGTTTGACTTGCTGTTTTCATATATGTACCCAAGGTGACCTCCAATTGGATGATCCCCTGAACAGGCACAGGCCCGTTGTCAAGGCCATACAATAGTCCTTCGGCAGGTTTTAGTTGGTTCTTTTTTAAGTCTAATTTGAAGAATGTATCCAAATAAAGCAAATCCTTTGAACTTCTGTTATCGATGAACACTCATTTCAGCTAATAGTCGACACTACCATCCGATACAAATACGGATACAACGAGGGTATCAGCATGAGGGGATATTATATGAGTTAAATCATTATCATCAAAGCTAATGGTGTTGTCCACCGTTCATTACTTCTTTCTCCCAGTCTGTTGTTCCTCACCGCCGGTTGGATTTTTGGCAGGTCGGGTGGTGATCATATTAACCACCTCTACTGCAATCCGATTTCGGAGAGGAGACTGCTCCTACCCTTCTCCGCCAGTTGTTCCAAAGTTTTGCTCAGGGCCCCTGACAAATTTGGCGAGGTGGCCTCTGCGGATTAGTTCCTCAATCTCCCTCTATAGCGTCTTACAGTCCTCAGTAGAATGCCCAGAAGAGCGATGGAAGTCGTAGTACTTCGACTGGTTCCCAGAGTCCTTTAGTGGTTTTGGCCACTTTAGGAACTTCTCTTCGCGGATCTGCATGAGGACGTTCGAGCGCATGTCCGTTAGAGGTGTAAAGCTGGTGGGCTCGTAGTCTCTACGTTCCTGCAGCCCCATCCTATGCTGCTTCCGGCAGGAGTTATCACTACCGTCGTACTTTCTTTTTCCCTCTCCAGGGAATGATCGAGGCTGATTTGCCTGCTCTGGACGTTTTGCCTCGTTAGCCTTTTCTGCTGCATCGTAGGTTCGGGTGATGGACTCCGCCTCTCGAAAGATTTGGAAATTCTTGTGGGCCAGGTGCTTGAAAAAGTCTCCGTAGGTCAAAGCGAAGATGAATTTGCCTAGTTTCATCTCCTCCGTGATCCGGGGAATCCACCTAGCCTCTGCCACAAAGCGGTCCAGGAATTACCGTGGGTTCTCTCTCGACTTCTGGTTGATGTGGGAGAGGTGCCACGGCTGCTTCTCTTCCTGCCGGTTCGAGGTGTACTGAGCCAGGAAGAGATCCATAAGCTCACGAAAACTGCCAATGGTGCCTGAAGGGAAGTGATGAAACAAATGCGGGCATCTCCCTTCAATGTGAACGGGAAGTAGCGGCATATCACTAAGTCTTCCAACCCTTGTGACTCAGATGGGTGTAGAAGTGATCTAGGTGGATAACCGGATCATTGCTCCCATCGTATGAGTTAAGGGAAGGCATCTTGAACTTGGTGGATAGCTGTTGGTTCAGGATCTCCACTGTGAAAGGAGACCTGTCCAGGTCGATGGCGTGCTCCTCGACCTGGAACACGCGGTTTCAAATTTTATCTACTCGCGGATCTACACGAGTGACATTGGCAGATCTTTTGGAATTGAGGTAAACCCTCAACTCTGTTTTGTCTCTGGAGGGTCCGGCAGCAAGCTGGCTACTGCCTCCAGCGAACCTGGCAGTCCTGGAGGCTCTCTCCTAGATTGCGTTCCCGTCTTCTGCCTGAGAGTATCAAGGAGTTCTCATCTTCGGACTTTCCCGCGGAGTTGTGCTCCCGGAGCGTTCCTCAGGTCTATTCTAACCTGGAGCGCGTGAGGAGGCTAGGATCGGATTATTTGCGAGTCTCTCGGGCCTCCTGGCCAGTTTTTTTTCCTCTGGCCACTGTTTTTTGTGGCCGGCGCAGGGACGACTGCTGGCGGAGCCGCCTGCTGTCGTTGCTCCTGTTGAGAGTAGAGTATTTGGAGTAGACGATTATTGGTCTGCATCTGCTCCATTAGTTGCTGGAAGTAGGACGCTGGCACCCCACCTGTTGTCCCGTTGACCAAGGTACTGGCAGCGTGGTCCTGGTCGGGAGAAGTGACATCTCTAGCGGGATTGCTAGCTTGGGCTCTCGTGTTCACCGTTGTGGATGAATCAGGTGGTGAAAAGAGAGCGATGTGCAGAATTGTGGTTGGCTTTTTGTAAGCATTTCCCACAGACGGCGCCAATGATGCGTACTTGGATCCGAGTTTGAACAGATTCGGATTCGTCTCGATAACTCGACCCGGCTCAGTTCATTGAGTCTGAATCCTGCACACCACTAAAGTGAACGAGAGGTCAGTGTATCGGCAGGATGTTGTCCTACCGAAAACACTTCGACGCTCAAGTCAGTAAAAGCCTTTTAAGTAAGGAAGGTAAACTGGAAAGCAAAAGAGAGAGAGGGTAGGATGGTCGGGAGCGTTGGCTTGTCGAGAATGTGAGCCCTCGTTTCCTGCTCACAAAGAGGTAAGGAAGCGACGTCCTAAAAGCGTGCAAGCTTTAGGGAACGATTCTCAGAAAGCCGAAAAGGTCTCCTGAAATCCGAAGGCCTTTGGTGGAATTAGAGGATGAACGCTTGTATAGAGCGAAAGAGAAGATGAGCCTCTGTTTAAACTCTGTTAGCGTTCGTGGGTGAGACTGTAGGAAGTCTTTTAGGAAGTTGGTTCCCAGTGTTCTTAGGAAGACAAGTTAGAGAGTGAGCAAGAGAGCATCTGATTCTGAGTAAGCTTTCGTATTTGTTCGTGAGCTTGTGTTTCTGAGAATGCATGTGCGTATGTGAGCTTGTATGAGCATGTAAGAGCGTGTAAGAGCCTGTGTCTTCCAGAACGAAGATCTTAAGCTTTTATAGACAGCAGGTGAGCCACCTTCTCTGGGCAAGGTGGTGTGTTCATCTTGGACTGGCAATAGCGGCCTTCTCAGAGTTGGTGGGCTTGACAGTCGTGATTTGATGGGTCCTCTTTCTACTAAACAGTGCAACATATATTCAGATCATCTCATACTTTTGTGACCGTTTTGTTGGCGCTGAGTTCATTGTCGCCTTTTTGGAGAAGATCAACTTTTTGGAAAGGCATGTGATCATGAAAGGATCATTGCTTTTCTTGCACGTGTTCGCCTGCCAATTTGGGCTTGAGCCGTAGCAGGTTTAAAGCCTTTTTGGGCCCGTCGCTACAGTACATCCGGTCAACGCTCGAGTTGACCGTTTGTACGCGAGTTGGCCGCCTGTTGAAATCTAGACGGTCAACGCTGGCG
>JAODPA010067570.1:0-33366 GCA_025585075.1 Nepenthes mirabilis | reverse complement strand
GTGGTTTCCTTCTCTCCTTTTTATTAGTTTGGTCATTTCACTCTCTCTTTCCCATCGAGCGTTTCTCATCCTCATCCCCCTTCTCTTCCCAGATTTCTCCTTCCTCGACACCTTCAGTGTAAGATGCCTTCAAGCACTCGTTTCATTTAAAGAAATTTTATTTAATTTTGACTTCTTTGTAAGATCCCCAGTTTTATTTCCGGTTTAATTTTACTGTTGTTGTGTTCTCATCGTTTTCTCGACGCTGGCTTGATTCTGACGATTTGCACGTTTTCTGAACATTTGGTTTGGTTTCTGACTCGTTGGTTGTCGACATACTTGTTTTCAAGTTTGATTCTGTTCTTTTATGTAAATCTAGATGGTTTCCCTCTCGATTTTTTTTTTGGTTGTTGCCACTCTTTTCCTCTTGCCGTTTAGTGATTGCTCTGAGTTCTGATTTTCTCTGTTTTTTGGCTTCGTTACTTGTCTGCTTTATGGTTTTAGGGCTTTTAGTGTTTTTATAGGATTTGCGAAATCCGTTAGCATCCATGTTCGTTGCATTTTGATGGGTTTGGGTATTGAATTTCGTTAAGCCTTGGACACTGTAATTTAGTGTCGATTTACCTTGTCAACTGAAGGGCGATTTCATGGATTTTGAACTTCTAACTTTATATTTATCAATTTAGAAATGGTTCAATCCCTTTTAATAGTGGTGGTTTTCTTCTGTTCAGTACTTTGCCCATGTCTTAAGTTGGGAGCACCTGAACTCCTAACATCATATATCCCCCCCCCCCTTTTCTTTCTGCTCACTTATTTATCTTTGTATTATTGTGGATAGATTTTCTGGATCAACCATGAGTGACCAGGGTGAAAAGATGTGCCCTCTCTGCGCTGAGGATATGGATTTGACGGATCAGCAGTTAAAGCCTTGCAGATGTGGTTATGAGGTTTCAAACAACAGTCCTTTGCTATTTGATTTGCATAAAGATCTCAAATGGGAGGTTGTCTAGCATGAAATTACCTTGTTTGAAGTGACAATGGATCCTTGATTGCTTGTATCTCAATGATTGGAGAAAAATGGCCTGTTGCAATGTTAAGTTGAAAAGGCCAGTGGGCTCTGCTGAGAATTAGGTCAAGGGTAACTCTTATTCATAAAACAGAACTGACTCATTCTTTTGAGATTTCCACCATTGCAAATAGTTAAAGGCATAAAAGACATACGAACTGCTCTTACTTTTGATAGGTGGCTCGAATGGTTCAAATTCTAGATGGCTTAGATTGAACACAAATTGCAAATGTCATTGTGGTTTGTAGAAATTGATGCTGGCGGTTGTTTCCTGGAAACTGCACCAGTAATCATGACAGATTGCATTTTTTTTTTTTTAAATTTAAGATCAGCAACCCAGGGGTGGAGCGGGAAATGCATGCTAGCTCCATTTAGGTAGAAATGAATATTTAATTAATAAACCATGTTACTTGGCACTATATAATCCTTACTAGCATTTTATTAATCCTACTGATTTGTAGCTTTTTATTCTTCTGGTCAAGAATGAATAAGCCTAAAATTGATAGCAAATTGTATGTGAAATACACAACTTAGAGAGTTTACAAACGACCTGTTTATGAAGATTGCTCTGGGAGTAGAAGTGGAACGGTTAGCTCTTCTTTGCATATCTCCTGATGAATGTAAACAGGCCCATCTTATTGTTGTAAGAGTGTGACCTTTTTATATAACTAGGCAGGGTTTGTCTTCATACTTGTCTTACTTGATGAACATAAAAACGATCTCTTTTCATTAGAGTTTTAAATTTTTCTTATGATTTTGGCCCTTGTGTGTGTAAAATGGATCATATGTTTACGTACGAATCAAAGCTTACCGACTTGTTGCATTTTTCTTTACAGATAAATCCTTATCTCTCTTTTCTTTTGTGATTGTTTTGTCAAATTGCTCATGTGATTTTGTGTTTTGAGTCTTCTTTTTTCCAGATATGTGTTTGGTGTTGGCATCATATTATGGACATGGCTGAGAAAGACGAAACAGGGGGCAGGTGCCCTGCTTGTCGCGCTCCATATGACAAGGAAAAGATTGTGGGGATGGCAGCAAATTGTGAAAGGTTGCTAATTGTTTCAGTTTGTTGAGCATGGGATTCTATTGCAGGATCTTAACAATTCTTTTCTCAATCTGTTGCACTGAATGATAGTCTGTGAATTATTTTTATAATTAGGTTGGTGGCAGGGATAAATACAGATAGAAAGAAGTCACAGAAGGTGAAGACTAAAACATCTGAAGGCAGAAAACAACTAAGCAGTGTTAGGGTGATTCAGCGGAACCTCGTGTATATAGTCGGGCTGCCTCTTAATCTAGCAGATGAAGATGTTTGTATTTTCTCGTTATCCATTTCCTCCGTTGCCCCCTTTCATCTGCTGATCATAGTTTTCTCCCCCCCCCCCTTCTAAGCAGCTTCTTCAGCACAGAGATTATTTTGGTCAGTATGGAAAGGTTTTAAAGGTGTCTATATCCCGAACATCAGCTGGTACTATTCAACAATTTGCAAACAGTACCTGCAGTGTGTAAGTTCAAGTGCTTTGTGTGACTCAATTCTACCTTTAGAGCATGTCTTTGCTTTTGGCAGTGTATGAGAGTTTTCCATTTGTTCACTTCAAAGTATTTCCCATACATCTGCTCCAATCAAACTGTGATAAGCAGCATTTAGTATTCATTTGTCTGTATCAAGCATCCTTTCCTGTTTGATGTTGGCTAGTATTACTGGCAGAATTTAATTGGAGTACCTGTCATCCTTATTTCTGCAACTAATGAGAGAACCACTTAATCAAATGCATGATCGAAGGAACAACAGAAGGGAACATCAAATGATTGACATCAGTACGGTTGTCTCAAAAGAGTGGTGCATCTCTCCTGAATTGCCTTAGCTCAACATATTAGTTGTACACAAAAGAAAGTATTGCTTATTTTCATTATGACCATCCTTTTGTGTTTTCTTTACCCTTGCCGAGTGTTATGTGCCTAGATAATGCCAATTTGTTGAGTTCTCTTCTTGTCAAATAAGAAAGCCTCTTGTATGTATTCCATGAATTTGAAGCATGAAATTCATGATACAACTTGGTATGTGGCCTTAAGAGTTAGTCTGATATCAAATATGCGTATCTAGTGTCAGAAAATGCATTGATGGGATTGTCATGTTATTCGTTGTCCCAGATATATTGCATACTCAAAAGAGGAGGAAGCAGTTCGCTGCATTCAATCTGTCCATGGGTTTATATTGGAGGGGAGATCCTTGAGGTAGATGGGCGATTTAATTGAGCTGCACATATCCCTTTCTCATGCCCACAAGTTTTACTTGGCTAACTTTTACTTTGACTGGAGCCTTTTTAATTGCATAAAGTTTTGTTTTCAGAGCATGCTTTGGCACCACAAAATATTGTCACGCATGGCTGAGAAATGTGGTATGAGATATTAATGATTTTGACTTAGAATTTCTTCTTTGATGAATGATTGGTTGTTCTTAGAATTATTTGTTTTTGTGTTTAACGGTAAACTTAATTTTTTCCAGCCTTGCACAAACTCCGATTGTCTTTACTTGCACGAGATTGGTTCCCAAGAGGATAGTTTTACAAAAGATGAAATCATTTCAGCATACACAAGGTATATTATTATTATATGTTTATCTACTTGAAGATTACACAAAGGAAAAAGTTTTAGATGTAATGTTATACATTGAAATGTATTCATTGTGTGTATAGTTTTATGTCTTCAAGGTTTTTCTTTAAAAACTAGTAGATTATTTGGTAGTAGTCACAGAGCTATTTGTTTACCTAAATACAGTGTATAGTGTAGGTTAATCAGTGCAAGCACCCTACATTCAAAATACAACGTGTAGTTGTGGCAGGATATGCTTCAGTGATTGATATGTTTAGTGGTGAGTAGTATGGGATTTTTTATTGAGTAGTATCTAGAGGAGAAAAAAAGATTCAAAATCATTTACTATAGGAAAGTGAACAATTAATTTAACATCCCTAAAAGCAAAACAAAAGGGAAAACAATAAAATTTTTGCAATGCACTATAACAGATTTTTAAGTGAGATTTGGCTTAAGCTGTTCTATTGCCACTACATATTTTTTGTGCTTTGCTTTTGGAATTTTAGTACCAATTTACCCTACTCATTATCTCACATGGAAATATAATTGCAAACTTCTTGTATTTAAGTGTGCTTAGTTTGATTTACTTGATTCTTCTACGTCGTGCGACCATTAATTGTTTGCTGACTTAGTTGTTTCAAAGTAGGGTTCAGCAAATTACCGGTGTTACCAATAATGTACAGCGGCGTTCTGGAAATGTGTTGCCGCCCCCAGTAGATGACTATTGCTATAACAACTGTACAGCCACTGGGCAACCTGTTGTCAAAAGCACTGTAAATGTAAGACTTCAAATCTCTATCTTTTGATGAACAGTAATGGTTATTATCAAAGATATGATCTTTTAAACAGTGATTTCTTTAGAAGAATTTAGTATTTTGAGGAGTCAAGGGTTGCAAAAATAGGGATTTGAACAACTTTAAAGGTGCTAAAAGGATGTTCTAATGGTTTAGAATGTGAGTTTTTTCTACCAGACCCAATCACCAAGAGTTGTAGAATTGTGTGTAGGCTTCATTGACCTTTTATTTGGTTTTAACTAATCAAGCATAGTAATTTCCATTATTCAATGAGATCATGATGTTTGTTTCATTGTACATTCTTTCATATAATCATTCTATGATAATAGTATTGAGCAATTTTGTAATGTAATGATGACTGCATACCTTTAACGTGAACTGGAAGCAGCCTTTATGTTGTGGTTGTGGGTACCCGGATTCTTCACACACATGATTGTGTCTTGGTTGATTTTTGGTTGCATGTAACTTGCAGATCTCAACAAGCAGTGTTATAGGTACTTCTCCAGCTAATAGTTCTGGTCGACCTGGTGTTCTTCCCTTGGCAGCCTCATGGTACACGTTTTAGTCCTTGGCAAGCTTAATGATTTTTCTTGTGGTTGCTGCTCTGACCTTCTATTTTTACCATATCAGGGGAACTCGTGCATCAACTCTCCAGTCATCGGCTGGAAGCTTGCTTTGTTCAAATGGACCTTCCAAGCATACAGCTGACACAATAAGTGGGTCCAAAGCATTCTCCACTGCAGTTGTAGGCACTATCCAAACATCTAATTTGGTAAATGATGTTGGAAAGAAGCTCATGTCAAATGAGGAAAGTTTTCTAAAGAAACCTATTAATAAATCGGAAGCTATAGATAATTTGAAGCAGCATTATGGGTCAAATCCTCAGGTGAATGTATCCGAGGTTTCTGTTACAACTCTAGGGGCTCTTGCATCTAAGGCATTAGGCAGCGGGCTTCCTTCTCCAGCAGAAACCGAGGAAAATAATAGGGAAGCAAGATTGCAATCTACTATCGATCCTTTTGTTGACAGACAATCTAATATCTCAATTCTTGAAAAAGAGATGAGTGTTTCCACTGATGGGAGGGTTCAGAAACTATACTCCGACTTGTCATCTTTGGGCACTGACAAACAGCTAAATAGTGAAGATTCTGAGGTTATTCAACCTAATGGTTTGCATTTGGATAATTTGTTATTGCCTGGAAGTCAAGGCTTACGACAACAAGATCATGCAAATTTTCCATTACATTTGAGATCCCCGGTTGTTAGCAAAGCTACAACATTTGTTGATGGAGTGAGGGCTTCAAGTGAAGCTTGTCCTTGGAGATCAGATGTAATGACCCCATCAGTGCAAAATCTGCCTTCTGAAATGCCAGGCATGTTAGATAATTGGAGACTAAGGGAGGCAGTGGTAGACGATCAGACGACCTCGCACAATTTGTCTCATTCACATTCGCTCCATCTTTTAAATCATGATAGTAGTCAAATACAACATGCCAATACTGATAATGCAGTCAATTACAAGGTAAATCCTCCAATTGCAATTAGAGAAGCTGATGAAACTTTAGCTACGATTGCATCTAGTGCACCTGTTTTATCTTATGGGAATCTTGGGAATTACATAAGCTGCACTTCCAGCATTGATGATACATCTTTGGTTCCGAATGGAGGGAACAGGAACCAGATTAGTAGATTTGATGGCGAAGTGGCTGGCATTGACTCAAACCCTGCTTTGGATATGGAGAGCAGTGTTATATCAAATATACTGTCTCTGGACTTGGAAGCCTGGGATGATTCATCTCCACAGAATTTGGCCATGCTGTTGGGGGAACCTGATAAACAACATGGTTCTGTTAAATTATCAGGTTCTCTGAAAACACAAAGCAGCAATCAGTCTAGATTTTCATTTGCTAGGCAGGGTAATTCTATGAACCAGTTAGTCAATATTGAACCATCATTTAACAGCGGGCAAGAATCAATGAGCAAATTTTTTAGCCATGCATTTGTTGAAAATAGAGAACCATATTTGCATGGTATTGGCAATGGCTTTGGATTCTGTGAGCACAATGCTGAGCAAATTGACAAATTTTCGAGTATTCATTCCATTACCTCCTGCAATAAACCTTCCGGTGAGTTTTGTTTAGAAACTTTGTTCCTCTATCTTCTCCCTTCCATGTGCACCATGAACCCAGAGATGGGAATGTGAAAATTTAGTATTCTCATTATATTGAGTTGTCTGGATGATTTATCTTGCATATTGTATCTGTAACTGAATGAACCTGTTTTGATGTCCCTTCTCGTACTTACTAACCCTGCCTCTCTGAAATTGCATATATATTTCAGTATCTAGAGCCCAGCTTTCAGCACCACCTGGATTTTCTATGCCAAGCAGGCCACCACTTTCAGGTTTTTCTTCTCAAGAGAGAAATGATCAAACTTTTGATGTAAAATCTGGTTCGCTCCATTCTTCTTTTATCAATCCTTTTTTATCTTTCTCGTTGATCCATAATTTCAAGGTGCTTCATTTTTATGTATTAACAGAGTTTCATTATGTCCCCCTCCTCTTTACAGGTAGTCAGCTGCTGGACACCTCCTTGCTAAGGAATCCTTACATGACATCACCAAGTGGAAATACAAGTGGTGCTGGAGATATTGAGTTCATTGACCCTGCAATTTTGGCAGTGGGCAAGGGGAGGCTCCCTAGTGGCGCAATGAACAATTCAGGCTTTGACATGCAACCTGCCTTCCCGTCACAGCTTGCTGCTGGAAATGATGCCAAACTTCAGTTGTTGATGCAAAGTTCTCTCACACCCCATCAGAACCTTAGATATGTCGGTGTTGGGGATAGTTTTCTTCCTAACGATTCTTATGGGTTTGTTTCGAGGCACATGGAACAGTCACAGACCAGTAATATGGCCTCTTTTTCACAGTTTAGTCACCGTCCGTCCACAAATGCTATGATGTCAAATGGCCAATGGGATGGTTGGAGTGAACATCAGGCTTTGAATGATGTGGGTATAGCTGAAATCCTCACAAATGGTAGACTCAAGTTTAATAGGTTATATAATGATTTTGAAGATAAGTTTCAGAAGCCCAGCGCAGCCAATCTATACAGCAGGACATTTGGGATATGATCTGATTCTGCCTTTCGTTGGCTTTGGATGGGGCCCTTGTAGATTGACTGAATGATCTTCTCCGGAATGATAGCTACTCGAGAATGGGACTCAGTTTTTGGCTTGGTTTCCTTGTGCAGCTAATCAAACTTTTCTATGAATCAGGTTTATTTGGTATGCCAGCAGATATATTTGGTCGCTTTGTATTTCCTAAGTGAAATGGGATGTGTGGCTGGTGATGAAGCTAGAAGGCCATTGCGTTGCTGATAGTTTAAAGGGCATCCTGTTGCTAGTGTTTGCATAAGTGGAATGAACTGAAGCTGGAAACACGATCCAACTTCTTAGCTTCAGGTGCCTTTCTGCATTTATCTGCTGCATTTGCAATTACCCTTCAGGGAAAATATTCTAAATCACGATCTTATACTGCCTTCTATGCCCTCGGTGTTTTCCTGACTGTTTCTTTGTGGATTTCTTCTAATCTTGTTACATCATGGAATAGAAATGGCTGAGTGCTATTGAGGTTTTCTCATCGTGGAGATTCCCACGTCTACTTAAAGGCTAGTATAAGAAGTTATATGTTTGAATGGTGGAGATTATGTCAAGGGATTTAAATAGATATTCAATATTTACCATTCATCCATCCAACTTTTATTCTTGGCTGTTAAATGGATGGAGGAGCCACCCACTAAGGGACCATAACAGCTCTCAGAAACTCATGCGTTTCTGCCTCTGTTGTTGGTTAACGCCTGGGTTTTTTTTTAATCTGCTCGACTATTTAGTCATGCAGATATGCACTCGGACCATAGAATGAAATATTGCTATTGGCCTCGATACTAGGGCCAAATTTCGGTGTGCCACCCTACCAGTGATATATTCGCCAATATTTGCCCCCAAGTTTTGATTCGCAAAATTTTTTTGCGTCAAATACTCATATTGCCAATATTGATACAGCCATGAATAATACCGATACCAATAGTAATATTATATTAAATGTAGGCACTTGGGTGAATGGATAGGGATGGCGAAGGGTCATTGAGCCTCTGAATGAAAGAGACCTGAATCCAAACTGAAATGAATTTTTCCCAAAACATTGACTGAAGTTGACCTGTTAGGCAAATTTTTTGTCTATTGAACTTGTTTCCAAAGGTTTGAGATATCTGAGATTGAAACTTTGATTGAAAGCGGAAAGACATATACTGTTCTTATCTGCTCTAAGCTGAATTTCATGTGCACCATATAGTTTTTACAGATGTCATGGGGTTGATCTCATGCTCTTAATTGGTTTTCAGGTTAAGTCAGAAGAAAATGAAGGCTGAAAACAAGCTGTAATTCAAGGAAAATATGAGGTGGCATTTGCTCAGGACATTCCCTGCTGCATATCAGTGGGGGCGGGAGGGCAGCGGCAGTGGCAGCGGGCATCAGGCGGTGTTTGCAGAATTTGAGACATAGAATATGATTGTTGTTCTCATAGAATGTGATTGTTGATCTTGTGCTTCTGAATTTGGTGATCTGAGGCTGTAGATCTGATAGAACACTGAGATTTGTGAAGAATAATTTTACCTTGAGTGAATTTTACTGGAAAACTTGTTTAATAGTAGCAGGAGTTGTGTATCAGACTATCTATTTATTGGTTGCTCGACATCCATGACTGATTATTCCCATTAGAAAAACCACTGGACGTGTCCTTTGTTAAATTTTACCTCAGTGGACAGAGATCTGGAACTGGTGGGAGCTCTTAAATAGTCCTTTCCTTCCAATAGGAATTTTATCCTATCAATTTATATTGTCTACTAAGACTGTTAATATTATAAGATGGATTGAATATATTCTATTATGTTATTATAGCTTTTGTTGTCTGAGTTATTATAAAATTATCACCATATATAAGTTGTTATTATAAAGTATTGAGGCTGTGTATCAGGAAAAATTGTTTTTGCCGAAGAAAACGGTGTGGTTAGGCCGGTAGTGGGATCACGTCATTTGGGGTTGTGAATGGGGAGGATTAAGCGGCGGTGGTGGTTTGTATGGCGGTGGAGGTGGTAGCAGAAAATCAGAAGACTTGTTTGGTGGTGCAGTCCACTAGGGAAGTTAGATACTAAGACTTGTTTTTGTTAGTGTAAAAATTCAGACTATTTGATTTGAGTATGTAACTTCTAAATTACAAGGTTACTTTCCATTTGTATGTTTTCTTTGAAAAAAAAAAGGTGATAAATACTATAAAATAAGATCTCTTTAGACCCATTTGAAAGACCAAAACTTTAAAAAACCCAACTCTAATCTCAATCCCATCCAAGGCATCTGATTAAATAGTTGAAATAGAGATATGAACGATGGAAAAGAAAATTAATCCATTGAGAGAGTCGGGGACCTAAAAAATTAAATTTAAGTTGTTAATTAATTATTAAAAATAATTTAAAACCGATAATTTTTTATCTGATAGATTTTTTTGTAATAATACTTTGTTTGAGAGTTATAAATATTGTAAGTGTTACGAATTTAAATCAAACAAGACAAAATAATAAATTAATAAATCTCAAAATAATACAAATTAAATTCTAAACTTGGGTATGACAAGGCAAATAAACTATAGGATTCAAATATTGTAAGAAAGGTAACTCAGCAATAACAATAAAAATTTGACAAAAGATAGGGTTTATATATACTTACTTTGACCTTATACCAAATAAATTTGACAAAAGAATTTTCCAATTTACCCAAATTGTCACGAACCCATGCAAAGCCCAAAACTAATACAAATCAAATTCTAAAACTGGGTGCGACAAGATAAATAAATCACAGGACCTAAATATCATAATGGAGATAACTAAACAATGATAATAACTCATTTACATAATATAGTAAATCCAATAATTGTCAATATACAGACCAAAGGCCTACATTTGGTCGATTTGAAATCCAAAAACACAACACAAAACAGATTCAATCCAAAAGAATCGGAATACCACTGACGTCGTCTATAACTAAATAGATACAATACTACCAAAATGGATGACACTGTGTCAGATTTCGTTCAACTCTTGTAAAATATCCAATCCTTTTACTTTAAAAGGACAAAATAGAAAATGTGAGCGTAAATTTCAGTAAGAATCATATATATATAATAAATGAATGTGTCCAACAAATTAGATGATGGTCCATAATTAGATGTTAAAAGCAGTTAATAAATACAAATTCGGTGTCAGAAAATAAATAGTAGACATGAATCCAAATCTGAAAATAGATGACAAATATAAATTAAATCATCGATATTAGAAGTCAAATCATCAAATTTAAATCGTAATCTAAAATAAAAAATCTAATGATACATCGTACTCAAATCGTATATCAGATCAAAATAAATATCAGACTAGAAAATAGTCCTCTCGAGACGCTTGTATAGAATAAAGGTGATTCAGAGTATATATAGATAGCCAGAATTAGATAATCAGAACGTTATCAGAATTGTATTAAAATCAGATAAACAAATAATAGCAGTCGGATCAAAATCAGATAATCAGAATTAGAGTTCAAAACGAAATCATATAAATAGAATTAAGTAGGTTATGAAACGAAATCGTATATCAGATATACAAGACATACCAAACCTCATCTATGGACAAAGTCAACAAATCTCAAATTAAAGTTTGAATAAAAATTTATACAAAAATACAAAACATGTACGATATCAAATTACTGAAGATTTTAAAGACTAATTTGAGGAATGGTTACACAGATTTTAAATAATTTTAAACTAGATCAACCATTATTTAGACCCACGGGCATGGCCATCTATGACTCTGTCTCCCATAGATACGAAACTTTTCACTATGTTTTATTACCTATAATTTTGGGTGTAGTTTTCAAATTTATTAGATATATTTAGACATCCAAATATATATTAAATTCTATTTAAATACTAGATAAATGGGACAGGTCAACTACAAATAGAGTATTTTTTTGCTGGCGAAAAAAATTTTCGATAATAGATATCTCTCTGTCGAAAATTTATTANAAACGTTTAAATAATTAATTAATAAAATAATTGATAATACTTAAACCTGCCACCTCACCATCTGGATCCTTTCCACTTTGCCCTTTCTGCGTGCATCTCCCGTTTCGTTCTCTCTCCCGTTTCTGATCTCTCTCTCTCTCTCGCTCTCGCCGTCCCTCTCTTTGCCCAGCCGTTCTCTTCTCCTCTTCCGTTTTTTTTCTTAGGCCATTGTCGTCCGTTTCCCGTTTCCTCATTCACTCAATCGACCGTTTATGGCGTTTTGTTTCCGTTCAATTAATCGGGCCGCCTTGGTCCTGGGTGTATAAATTGAGGTGCGCGGGAAGTGCTGAGGGTTGTGGGTAGGAGTGGGTCGAAGTAGCCGTTGCAAGCTTGAGCCGGAGAAAGTGTCGCTGTCGTTAACCGGTGCCGGAGCCATCATCGCAAACCCTAGCCAATTGCTTCAGTTGAAGCCGTCGCCGTCTCCATTCTGGGTCCGGAGGTGTGCCGCCGGCGGTCGCCGTTAGTCGCCGTCGCCGTCACCGTCGTCAACTTGAGCCTCAGCCACCTTTAAACCCTCGCCGCCGGTAAACCCTACCCATCGCATCAGGCAAGTAAAACTACTATCTCTCTTGCAAGTAAAACTCCTCTCTCGTTTGCAAATAAATCTTCTATTATTTTGCAACCAATCCTTCCTTCTATCTCTGAATTAGTTGCGTTCCTGCCCGACGATGTTAAATACGTGATGTATGTCGATGTTGCTGTGTGAATTGATTATGGAAGCGAATCGGAAACAGGGTTTCGTTGGGTTTCTGGCCGTTGGTGCCGTGAGTGAGGGATACGGATTCTGGTGTACGTATATACGTATATGTGTAGGTATTATACGTATGCTGTATGTGCGTGTAAGAATTATATGCATAGGCGTATGTGCTGTCAGAGTGTATGTATGTGTATTGCGGCTGTGTATGTGCAGGTGTGCACTGTGCGTGGCGTGTGTATGGCGTATGCAGTGTGTGTTGGCAGATTGTGTGCGTGCGTGCGTGCGTGTGTGTGTGTGTTGGGGGGGGTTTGTATATATATGTATATTATATATAAATGTGTTTTGTATATATATATAAATTTGCTGCCGTGTTGTGTACATGTGTACGTTTGGTGAGTTTAGAATGATAATAGTTGGTGAAGTAATTATTCCTGTATCTCATTGATGAATTCCGGTAAATTATCCTTCGCGGTAACTTTGTTGGCGTGCATACATTTTATTGGCGCTCTATGGCTAAGTTGAGGATAGAGAATGAAAATACTAAGATATCGAGTCAAATGAGAGGCTACAGAATCTCAGTGTAGCCTACATTTTTTCGATACTGAATCCATATTTCGGAGGTTGAGGTCATTTGAACGGACGTTTATCATCCTGTGAACCGATTGGTGAGACATCTGTAGATGTCATACCGAAATGGTGCTGGATTTGACTTGATGATATGAATATTCTGCTCTCAGAGGGGCATGGATCAGAAGATCACAGAATATGCGAAGGTTATCCGATGAGATAATGAGAATGTTGTTTGTGTGTAAGGATGGGATACGGTACTTGTACACTATGGCTGACAAGTACCATGAAACCATAGGGCCGCTTGTCAAACTTGTGAGCACTGGAACCTCGAGGGTTAGCCAACCGTGGGGCGGGTGTGTGAATTGAAGGTTCACTATGATGTATAAGGTTGAGGAAACTTTTGTGATATATCATATAATTGGGACCTTTTTTGTGATGGGTTTGATGGAACCTATACCGTGATTGATACTCGGATTCAGTGGAATCCAATTTGCATCTCCGATGAATTGTTGTCACGTGGATTTTGAGTCGTGAATACGACAGGTTGTTGAATATCGGATAATTGATGATTTATCTTATATAATTATGATGTTATTATTATCTGAGACGTTTTATTGCATTCCGTTATTTTATTGTTTATTTACTTGCTGGGCCATAGGCTCACATTTGCGATTTATTGGCTCCAGAGTAGAAACTATGACAGGTTAAAAGAAATCAAGTTGTTGTAGAGGAAATTTCCTGATAGAGACGATCTTGAGGTTAAAAGCTCGTGACAGGAGCTCTAGAGTTAGTTTGATTGATTGAGGTTTTAGTTAATTTTTTTTGGGTCCGGTGACTTAGGCTCGGGGCGTCACATTCTCCTTTCAGATCAGTGACTTAGATACGCTTGCAGGAGTTCGGACGCAATTTGGTGCGGCATATTTCTATCGGTGAGTAGAAATGTTTATGTTGATTATATTTCAGAGTTATCGAGGGTGTATTTGGTTATTATGTATGGCCGGTTTTGAGCAGTGGACCTTGTATTGAGAAATTATGGGATAATTATATCATATTGATGAGTTGATCTTGTGCTGGATATCTCCCTTGCAATGTTTGGATAGCAGGTCTCATGTTTAATATTCGGATTTATATCCAATAAGGTCCTGTTCAGGTTTTGCTGCTTTTTGTTCTGTATATGTATGGTTTGTGAGACACGGTTTGGGTTTTGTCGTTATTGATACATTTATTGAATTTTATATTATTTTGGAATATTATTAACCTGCGTATATGTTCTTGGGTCATGAAACGTGTTACTGTACCACACACATGCACGCACGCACGATTGGTAGCAATTGTTGTTGATTTTGGGCTTCAGGCTGTTCGTCCAATGAGTCGTTGACTTTGGCATTTCAGGCTTCTTTCTATATTTGTCACACATAAAAATTAGCCACCAAGGAATATTTTATAATAAGAAAAAAATTTAAGTTTATATTCTGAAAATGACATTTTCTTTAAAGTGATAAGGTTTTTGAAGAATTAATCAATCATGACAATCAAAACACATTGGTAAAAACTTCACCCATAGTAGCAATAGTTGCAGGGTATCATCATTGGTTAATTGTCAACAATTCTGCTGAACACCGTTGATCACTAATTAGTAGCACTTAATTGTTTGATAATTGTTTTTTTAAATTGGTTTTATAATCAAACCACGAAAAGGAGAATTTTCAGTTTCATGAAAGCCCATTTTATAAAATTTACTAGGGATCAAAAAAGGTATAAATGCTTTATTTATCTCCAAGCAGCAATGAAACATAAAACATACTCAATTTCATTTTTTTTTGGCAAATAAAAAGAGTAATTTTTTAACTATATAAAATCTAATTTCCATTGGAAATTATTGTTAGCCATAGCATATTTGGTGTGTAAGCGCGCGCGCGCGCGCGTGTGTGTGTGTCTCTCTCTCTATATGTGTGTGTATATATTATATGTATACGTATATGTATATTTATGATCTTCATGTTGTGATGTTAGAAAATGTTTTTCTCCATAATTTGCTTCCTTCTTATATTTCATTCTCAAACATATTCCGAACCACAGTGGTTAGTTTTTGACTTTGCAATTGGTTATTGATCGATATACTCACTCTCAGCCTATTTGCTTTCCTCGCATAGTTCTGTTGAGATCTGTTCACCTTTCTTAATTATTCATGTTGTAGAATTTCTTGAACCAGTTCAGAATCATGGGAAAACGTGGAAAGAATCAGAAAACTGGAAGCAGAAATCCGAAGAAAATGAAATTTAGCATGGATTTGGATCTTGACAATATGGATGATGAAATAGATGCATGTAATTAATTATCTCCAACTGTTGATTTGGATATCAGTTAGTTGATTAATTGTGAAGATGAAGAGAAATGGTTGTTATATGATCTCTATGCGTTGCAGTTCATAAGCAAAGGGATGTGATTCCTCTTGACATTAACGAAGATGTTGGAGAATCTGACGAAGATAATGAGCACCCGGTGTTCGATTATGAGGTTTTATGTCTCTATTTGTTGGGTTAATTTTGAACTGTTTCTAATGGGTTTGTTATGTATCGTCCAGTAATTCCATCATTATCCGACTTGCATGCTGCATGCGATGGATATGATGAGCACCTTGTTTTATTTTCATGATCTGGACAAACAAGGAATTAGAGAGCATGCATCCTTTCTGTTTCTTTTTTTTTTTTTTTTTGCAGTTTTATATTGATGTTGCCTGCTAGACTGCCTTCTGACCAAATTTCCTCTAGGACATTCATGATGATGAGGATGATGATGAGGATGATGCCAAACTTGGTGGCCTGGTGGCAAAAAGTATGATATATATAAAACTGGCTTATATGTTATACCTTTTTTGATTGCAGTGTGCTTGTATTCTTCAAAATTATGTCTTTGCAGTATTCTATTCTGAATTTTTCTGCAATTGGGCATACTATTCAGATTTTAAGTCAATAGTTTAAGCTTTTAGGGTACAGTAGAAAAACCATGGTCTTTAATCACACACGCACACACACGCACACATTTCTCGATGTGAACTGCATGGAGTGTATTAGTTGATTTATCTTCTTGTTAATTGAAGAATTGAACTACTTTTTGTCTGTTTTTCCCTCTTTTGTTATCTGACCTGTATTATGTAAGCTGGTATTGGTCTATTGTCTATGAGTAATTTTGTGCAAAGCAAGTCCTTTATATTAGTTCTGCTTCCATTTATATTAGTTCTGCTTCCATTTTTCTTTCCTAATTGTTTTATGGTAAATGAACTTCAGACCACTAGGATAGACTCCATGCTTCTAGAGGCGCCATGTTCTCCTACTAGTTGACTGATTTGGGTAGTGTTATTTAACTTTCTTATTTGTTGTCCTTTTGTTTTGTGATCCTATAGTTTCGGATGTTTGAGGTTGTGGATTTTGGATAAATGTACCTACTAGAATCTGTCAATCATCCATTTTTTGATTGTAAAGTCATGACATCAACCATCATGTCAGCTTTGAGGTCGTCGTGATCTGGCAGTCTCAAGCAATCACTGTAGTTGGTGGGATGGTTCAACATAAAATCCTTTGAAAATAAGTCAAATCTCTTTTATTCCTTTGGCCGTTCCATGGGTACAATGGGAGCGAGGAATGACCTTTTTTTAAAAAGTGTTTCCATGGGTACAATGGGAGCGAGGAATGACCTTTTTTTAAAAAGTAATGTTTGAATCTCTCCATCTTTTTCTTATGGTGGTAATCAATGTTGTTAAAGGTGTGCATAGACTCAGGGCCAAAGCCTGGCATGCCAATATACTTAGGTAAGGCTCATTCCAATAGATGTGTGCCTAGACTCTAAGGCATTCATTTACAAAAATACACTAATTTATTTCTTCCACTTTCTTTATTTGAGGGGTGGGTGCTAAGATTCAATTGGCCATTCATTTTCATCATTGCCCCATTTGTACTGTAGATGTTCATTTTCCCGAAAGACACGAATATGTGCTACTTGCATGGCAGATTTTTATTAGTTATATTATGGGCCGAGATTTTTTTCTATTGTTTATTAGTCTTTGCCACCAATTTTTCTGTAAAGATGAAATAATGATTGGTTATACTTTTCTTGAACAATTTTTTTCACTGGTAGTTAGTATTTGAACATCCATAGAAAGATATATCAAAATGCCGAAAGTTTGAATATTATATGGTATAGCAAAAATGAATTAGCTATTGCACCTGAAAGAACATTGCTTTCAGAGAAGTTTGGAAATGATATATAATATGAAAAGATTTTAACAAATTTGAAATTTTATAAGTAAAAATAGTTTATATCACCAATGTGTATGAGAATAAAGCATATGGATAATGATGGTTAGATATTGATCATTCAATGATGCAAATAGATTATTAGACGGTACAGAGCTTATGTTTGATAGGTAAACGAAGCATTACCTACTGTAATATTATACTACAATATAATCCAATAATCATCTTGTCTGTCAAATTCATAATAGAAAACCACTTTCAAAATTTCACTGATTCTGGTATTGGCAAAGTATTTGGTGACACAAAAAAAGAAAAAAAATACTTGGCCAGAATATTATGATATTTAGCAAAATGTTATGATAGTAGTTAGAAGTATTTGCGATTGTTGATGATGAGTGCCATATTCAACCGAAATTATCAAATTATTTCAATATTAGCAATATAAATACATGACAGGTTCAGTTTTTAGATTAGGATATTTTGTAGATCCAAATAGGGATAAATAGCAGGTTCCACAACACTGCAGACTAATTTTCAGAACACGAGAAGATCTAAAATATAGTCTGGCAGTATGATTATATTTGAAGCCGTTGAACTGTTTGCACCTAAGAATGAAATCAATACATCATATACATAAAATGATTTTCATTTTCCTGGTTTCTAGTTACCCTTTCAGTGCCAACGTTATTCTCTCTAACTGTGACTTTGTCAAATTATCTCAGTTTCAAGGACACAGAAGTATTTAAAAGCAAAGTTTGGGGATGCTGAGGATGAAATGCATGATGATGTTGGAGACGAGGAAGACAGGCGGACTGGTTGGGGTTGGGGAAAAAAGTTTTACTATGATGGAGACAATGTTGATTATGAGGTAATCTTCTGATAGCAGTTGCAATTATGGATTTTTTGGAAGATGTTTTATTAATGTCCAGTGCATCTGTGGTTATGAAACTGTGGTATTAGTTTATCCTGAATCGGAAAAATTGTGCCATGTAATTATACATGGGTTTTGATTCCAATGTCTTCCATGTGTATGCCGTGTTGTTGAGTTCAAATTTGAGTTTCTGGGATGATGAGTCTTTAACAGTTACAATCAAGTGATGAGGAAGATCCTGCATTGGAAGAGGCAGAGGCAATTAATTTTCAGCAGGAAAGAGCCAAAAGTTTGACGATGGCAGACTTCCAGATTGAAAATATTGAAAAAGATGATAGTGATATGGAGCCCACCGTAGAGGTCAGAGTTGTGCATCATTTTATTTTTTAGCTAATCTGTCAGTAATTGAGTGCTACCTGACAACTGTTCCCTTTTTGTTCCTCTTTTGGACTTCAAAGACTGAATTATATGTCATTGTTTTATTTAATAGGAAATGTTGGTTAAAGGGAAAGATACTTCTGGAATCTCAGAAAACAAAGAGACCAGAGATGACAAGGGGGATACTTACGAAGAAGTCGAGAAAGATTTGAGTGCTTTATCAAGGAATGAGCTGATGGACATTGTATCTAGGTATTGTACCTTGTTTTAGTTGCATTTTTTTGGTGTATTTTATATTAGTAGTGCTCCACATACTATTTGTATTCTCTTTCCCACTCTATCATTCAACCTATCTATCCATCTGTTGATGTGTGTACATAGATATAGCCTCTATGCATATGTATAGGTGTGATAGCGTAAAATTGACCATCCCACAATGCAGTGCGTCATGCATTTGTCCGCTTTTGTACTTAGTTTATGTTTTAGTTGCTAAATTCTTTATTCTGTATATTTGTGGTGTAGAATAGTCACACATGCTGAAGATTGCTAAGAAATGTAGAATCACGCTGTGATAAGGGGAGACAAGGAAAAATTTGTTTTTTTAGAATTTTATTTTGCCTTTTTTTTCCCCAGTGGAAGAGACAGAAACAGTTGCTCTGTATGTGACAACTACCGAACACTTCCCACAAGTAGGAGTCATTTCCAACATAGATTACATGAGAATCTTGGGAATGCTCTCGTTTATCAGGAACCAAATTGTTCATCCTGACTGAGGGATTCCAAACCATCGGCTATTGACTGAAAGTCTTGATCAGGAGTCAAACTAAATGGGGTTGGAAATTAGAGCTGAGCTACTGCATTAGAAACTGTGCCAACAAGAAATTGTTGAATCATCTCTGCCCTAGATCTTCATCCCATTGTCCTTTAATGTTGTTTCAAAAATTGATTCATGATATGAGCTAGAGAATCTGGGTAGCCAACCACCATGGTACCCGCCATAATCATAGGTGGCATTCTCTTGATGGTGTTGTTTTTATTACTTTCAGATTAGTACATTTCTTGATTCAGCTCAAATGATTCTTCTGTTAAAGCCTTGACTTTGAGCCCTGCTCTACCAGAGTCATTGACCTAACTACTGAATAGTGCTGATTGAACTGATCATGTAACTTGTATGCCTGATGGGCAACTTGATTCTAGAAGTGCTAAACTGAACCCAAGTTCTTGTTTTAAGTGGTTTCTGATACAAATATTTCGCTCCCGAAATTGTTGGCTCTTCATTAGTTTCCTGACTGTCAAGTCTCATCACATCTATTGACTTAAAGATGATGTTCATCATGTTGGTTAGAATCTTCTATGAGGAAGTTATGCTTGAGTTCTGCTTTGAAAATTTGGGCATTTTTCCAGCCTTGCTACCATAGATATGTTTAATAGGATCAAATCTCCAACTCCGAATACTCCTCTTAAAAATTGTGTTGATGTGGAGTTTGTGTTGCATAGATGTCACATGCACATTATGCATAATGCACAAGGCCTCAAGGAATGACCATTGTGCACTTCTTTTGCGTGTGCTTGGGGAGGAAACATTTGATGAACTCAGTCAGTGTGTGTGTTATTTCACAAATCATGATTAATGGGGATATCATGTAAGGGCTAGTTTTTTTGTCTTTCTTTTTTTTGGTTCTATTACCAGGAGTCCTTTCTAATTTAGCGCAACACTTAAGAGGAGCATTGGTTTCATTGTGTAGAACAGATGAGCAAGGGGCCTGGTAATAAATACAAACTAGTGGTCTGATCCAATAGCAGAAGTACTTCTTGCCACTCCTTGAAGTCATGGGTGGTCTCACCTTTGTATCTAACCCTTAGCCATAACACGCAATGCTTGATTCTGATTATGCTCAAATTTTGGGGATTAAGGCTTAGACCACCCAACAGTGACTTGGACAAATTTGCCCTAGTTAGTACCATGATGATTAAGATTATTTATTTGCAAGCAGAGACTGAAATATGCAATGCATGGAGCAGTTATGGCCCAACAGTTGAATAATTTACATCTATCTCTTGGCTTGGCTGATGGAAAACTAATCTGTTCTCTGTGGTGAACCAATCTGTGATCTGAGATCATGGCTTGCAATTTCAATATGCTGCTGCCAGGGATCAGAACTTGATGAATTTTGTTGACTTTTCACCCAACGATGGAGTGCATCACAATAGTGTAGTAGTCTAGGTTCTTCAACGAATAGTGTAGTAGTCTAGGTTCTTCAATCAATAAAAAACTTTAGACTGCTTGAGCGAAAATATAAAAAACCCTGAAAATACAGGCAAGGGAAGTGTTTATGCTAGAAGAAGCGTAGCTGAAACCAAGATCGATATCCAAAGGTTGGCGGCTTCAATAGTCCAATATCAATGAAATTAAAGGACTAAGAATTATTTCTTCTATATCAGCTTATCATTCTGATCTGTTTTATAATTATCATTTTACTAATCTTTATTTGAGAATTTTTGGTTAGTGGCTAGCTCTCTGAGAAGCCATTACTCTTTTATTAGGAATCAGTAACTTATTCTTGACGTGCCTATCCTTAAAGAAACTGACCTTTTGCAGTTGAGTTCATCAGTGTTATGACAGGCGTTGCAGCATTAGATTGGTGCTGCTATTGGAGTTTAAGTTCTCCTACCATCATGTCCTGCTGCTGCTTCACTTAATAGTCAGCTGTTATTGCTCAATCACCAAAGCAATCACAACCACTAGCCTTCCATGCCATTACAAATGAAACTTGCCCTTCTGGGGGGGTGGTGTTGTATAAGTTTTTGATGACACCAATAAGCTTTTGTAGACTTTTGTGGGCATCATCCGGCTTTTTTTGTTGCTGTGCTCAATAACAATGTGACGCTCTATTGAAATCAGATCAGAGAGAGTTTGACATGAGAAAAAGACGGCCCAATACAGGATGCTCTCATATCGCGGGGTTTGCGGGGGATCATGTGTATACAACCTTATTCCTCGCATTGTAGAGAGGCTACGAGATGAAATAAACAGTGGCACAAAATTGTGATTTTTGAGAAAATCCCTGGATGCTTTGGTCGCTCTTATGACATTTGTCAGTGCACTGTGACAACATAAATGTTGCAGGGGGCTATAAATAGATGATGGTATAGTGACACTTGCTGTAAGAGGGTTGTTTCTTTGTCTACTGGATTGACCACCTTGCGTGCCAGCCTTCAGGTGCTCTTGTTTAGGTTCTTATACCCTATTTTAACCAGAACATGGTATTGATGTTGCATGGCCTTGTTATGTTTGCATATCAATGTGCTTTGATGACCTCTTTTTTGATTGGTAAGAAGGATACATTATCAAATCATAGATGGAAGGTGCCATTATCAAATAAATTGAACAATAACAAAGATAAATCAGTAGTGAAGAAAATCAACAAAATTGATAAGGTCACAGGACGAAGAGGGCTACTGCCCATTCATACAGGCAAGGTGTTTAGCCAATTAGATGACAGCTTCAGAATATTCTATCATTGTTTTCAAAAGCAATGGCATTTCATTCCTTCCACCTAGTCCAATCAATCACCAATTTCCTTCTAACAAACAATTCACAAGCCAAGATTCATTCTGAACAGTGTCTGCTGAACTAGCATGTATCATCAAAATGAAATCTGTGATCCAAAGCTCGCCTGCAACATGTCAAAAAAAGGCTTTACTTAATCATGTTGACTTTCACATGTGATGTATCTGTTAACCAAAGCGAGAACCCTCAGGTAGAAAATTATCCATTGCATGTCACCACCCACAGAGAGCTTCACAAACAATATAAAAAGTCTGCTAGGACTTTAGACTTCTGATTAGACAAGATGGAATGCAGTTTGGGCATTCTGAAGCTAGTACTAAATAAATTGTAGCAAAATTATCCGTGAAGGGAATGTTTCATCCCAAATCACGATAAAAGTTTCAACCCCTTGAAAAATTAGCGGATGCAGTACGAAACAAAATATTCAATATACGTAAAGAATATTTAAATTTAGATAATATGAACAATAACAAGTATAAAAAGTAAGGCAATAAGCAATAATAAACAAAAGGCAATTTTTGGTGACGAAGGAAAAATTCAATACCCACAGCTATCGAGAAAAATCCTCTGGTCTTCAACGACCAGGGAAGATATCCACTATAAAAGTCAATTTACAGATCGGGTGATATAGACTCGCTAATCTAACCGACTTACTCCAATTTTGTGATTTCTACCAAGGAACTCATTGGATTTGCCGCGGCAATAGAAACGAATACCTTTCGGTCTTCACATTAATTTTCCTTCACGAACTGCTTGAATTGCCGCACACCAGTGGATCCTAGTGTCCACGCCACCGACGTCGTCACGAAGGTTAATAGGCGGGAAGAAGGTGTAGTCAAATAGTATAAGAGGAAGAGAATGCTTTGGCAAACTAGCACACATAAATGGTAAACCTTTCTCCGGTGGGCACAAAATCTTTGCTCAAGGTAATGAATAATGAACGTAGTTTTTTTGTGTCACAATTTTCTTTTTCAAAAACCCTAGAGATGAAAAAGAAAAGCTCATATATACAAAGGAGCCCAAATGGTTTAAAAAATAAAAGAGCCGCTAGGAACAAAAAGGCTGTTCTGCTCGAGCGCGCGGCGGGCGCAGGATAAGGTTCGGGTGATTTTGTGCCCTGGCGCTCGTGCGGAAATTGAACGCCTCAGTTATGGAAAACACACTTAGGCGTGAGCGCCTTAGTTCTAGAAAACACACCTAGGTGGCGCCTCGGGCGCTCATCAAACGCGCCTAGTTGGCGCCTCGGGTGCCCATCTGGCGCAACTCCCGGGGAGGGGTGGAACGGAGGATAGAGAGGCAGGAATGCTGAGGATGTGACACGTACGACCTTCAAGCATAAAACTAATGAAACTCTACCAAGCAAGAATGATGTCGCAGATAACGAACGTGCCTAAGCAGTCACGAAATATGCCAATACATAAGACGACTAACAGATTGTATGAAGTTTTAGCGGTGAAGCAGCTTTGAAGGCCTAGGATTGGCTTGGGCCTCGCCCAAGCCCATCCTTTGTCAATCTGGTTTGCTGTTTTTTCACCTGCTCAATGTTTTCACTAGTTTGTTTTTTGAGGAGAATCTCCACATTTAAAAGTTCAGCACCATCTTATGAAATAATAGATTTTGTTCTTTTTTTCGCTGTTGGTTGGTTTCATCTGCATGCCGGTCCATACCCCTCTCCTAAATCAACCAAGAAATTGTTGCAGGAAGCCTGGTTGGATATTGGGAAGTTAGCTATTTCCAACATTCCTAGAATTAGGTGTTTAACCTAGAGTGCATTTTTCATCAGTTGACATTTTCTATTTAGCCGAATTAAACCTTCTTCTCTGTGGGCCTTAAATGGGTCAATTCACATATTTCTTTCTTTTTATTGCTACTTCATCCTTCATCTCTGGGAAATAGAACTTAATTAGATGCAATACTAGAAACCAACATGTTTTGATTAAGATTCTCAAAGCATCCAGGCAAAGCAAACGTATTATCCTGCGATGTTGGCTCTTTCCTAGCCCCATGCTAATAAGGACTGCCAATCATGAGATTGGCTAGCGATATTCCATAGCCTTGCCTGTCTAAAAGCTTTTGCCTTTAATTCCTTCAGCCATCGGATAGCTTTACTTGCCATGTTTATTTGGTTGCACTGAGGCTCTGCAGATGTGTCATATATTCTCTCCTTTTCCTGCAAGTCTCTTTGTTGCAACAAAGTTTGGTGAAATTTTGATGGGTGATCCTCTTTTTGCCACTTGGTTTCAGAGGACTAATATTTTCACCTTAATGAGTATGGGTCCATCTCATTTTTGCTGTCATCCTATTTCAGTCTGGTTTTGGTTTTGGTTTTGAGATTGTTTTATGTGACTTTGGTGTCTACATCTAAAGATCATCTAATGCAATTAGATTTTGCAAGGGTTTTCTGTTGAGACATTCTATCAACCTTGGTCACCCATGTGCGAAAAATCATGTTAGCATGCATCTTGTGCTAATTTTTTTCTTAGGAACAATGAATAAGCTCTTTAAAATCCGGGAAGATTTGTTGCCGAGTTTACTTAAAACTTTCTTTATGCCATGGCTGTTATGTGCTTCTTATATTGTACAAGCACTTAACTGCTACAACAATGCTTGTAATGTTTCTTTGATGGCATGCAAATTTAAATTTCTTTTTCCTTCCAGATGCTTTTTAGGGATGACTTGAAATTTTCACTTTTATGGTTGTTATCTAACATGCTTTAACCCGCAGCTCTGCTCCAGAACTAGTAGTCTTACTTAGTGAGCTGAATGACGCCTTCGAACAGCTGGACGAAGTTAACCCCCTTCTAAGCAAGGTACATATGTGTTCCCGTGACATTTCAAATATTCAGTTGAAATTTGTTATGCAATAATGAACTGAGAACATCATTGAATTTGGTTGTGCATGTGGGTGCGACATATATGAAAATATCAATATCAATATTGGTCTCGGACATATTGGTGTCTTTGAATGTATGTCGATATATCACTATATATCGTCAATGCAGCTACATATCTTGATTTTTCTACGGTGTCGAGAAATATTAATATTGGAGCAGATATTGATATATATCTGCTGATATATTAGAGATCGGCCGATATTTCATTCCATAGGTGGATGCATATGTTCTAACTTGGTGTAATTTGATGCCATGTATTGTAAGTAGTTGATGCACACAAAGGGCTTTCCTATAGGCTCCGACTTTGGATTGCCTAAATTGGAAATGGTATTTTTGGACAGTCAGCCTGAAATAGGACTTACCGGGATCATAATATTCACGTAGTTTATCTTAGCCTGAAGTTTAAAATCTCCATATCTTTCATAAGCACGTCACTGATATTTGTAGTGACCATCCCCAGTTTCCCATGCTTGATAAGATTTTTCATATTTATTAAGATGTGCTGTGATGCTTTATGTTTGGTTCAGAAGGAGAACATAAAGAAAGAAGGAATGCATTATTTGGAGGTGAAAAGGCTGCTTCTGCTGACTTATTGCCAAGCTATCACCTTTTATCTTCTTCTCAAGTCCGAAGGACAGCCTGTCCGAGATCATCCAGTTATTGCACGACTTGCGGTGATCAAGAGCCTATTGAACCAGGTAGTTGGCTTTCCTCTCTTCGCACAGTCACTACCAAAATCTTCACCATCTTTATTCTTTATTTGCTTACTGTGGAAAGTGAGGATTCCATATCCTAAGGTTAGGCTTAATTATAGGCCATTGCTATATATTTTGCCAAAATAAATTCTGTCATTCTGAAGTTCCATTTTTTGTGGTTCTTACCATTTGGATGGGGGTGTTTTGATTGGATTGACTTCTAGATCATTAATTGTTGGAGTATCACTAAAAAAATTGCTAGATGGGAGATAGAAGAGCAAGGAACTATGGAAGCCTGAAGGCACAAGTACAAAGGTGAGTTAAAAGATCAACAAGGCATAAATAATCGAATATGAATTATAAGGAATAATTCACCACAATTATATGAAGGGCTAACGAATGATGGGAGCAAAATTTGTGGAAACTTTGAACCAAGGTCCAATAATATCTCCCATTGGTGGGGTCTAAATAGAAGTTGGTATGTTTACATGGTATACCTTGTAGATGGGGCCGAATATTGCTATTCTAACTTGTGGATGATGGGCTTTCCCAAACCTTCACGTACTAAAAATGTAGCTAACATGTCACTAACTATATTTACCATCAATTTCGTACAATAGCTCACCTAAACTAAAGAAATATCTACAAAATGTTTCAGAATTTGGAAACACATAAACTTATCATGTACATGATTGTAGAGATTTGTCATGAAGCTTGAACAAAATATACACGTGAGGGTTCCAAGCAATAATTTCGGAAACTTAGGCAATTGTCTTCAAAATCTCAGAAAATGACATGAACATAACCATTTCTGTAAGGCAAATACCAAAGGAAGTAGTAACAAACACATTCATGGGGTAGAGAAGTAAGGATCTTAGAAAAGGGAAAGAAAAGGATTTGGAATGCACTTGCCTTAACCGATTTTACAATTGTTTTTGAGAATCTTTCTTCAAAAATCACCATTCCTTGTTGCTCTTCTTTCTCTCACTCCTTTCCTTATCTTTCCCTCTCTTTCTCTCCCTTCTCTAGGAAATTTGAGCTGAAATGAGGTGAAACAAAGCTAAAGCCCTTTATAAATGCTGACCGGAGAGCATGCGCTTGTTATGTGCACATCATGCGCGCTTGCCTAGAGGGCTGGCGCATTTGTGCTCCATTATGCCCGCCTTAGTCATGACCATTCTGTCTGGAATGAGCATGTGCGCCTTTCATGTGCTGCTCAAGCATAAATATTGTGCCCAAAATGAGCACATGTACCTATCCTGTGTACACCAGACGTGGAAATTCTATTCAAAATAAGCACATGTACGGTTTTTTCAATGTTCCTAAAAGAGTTAATGCTTAGGTCCCATTTGGGCCCACATGGTGACCTCAATAATTGAACACAAATTACTTCTACTTGAATGATTTTCCCACAAATTGGTGCTCGTGTGTACAATTGATCCAACAATGCTTGTGCTATGCCAATACACATTGATTTTCATTGCTGACTCCCTCCTCCAGTGATTTATTTTAGGACTGAACAGTTTTTTTTTTTTTTTTTTGGGGATCTACTTTTTTCCTCTTTCGGTTTGTGGTTTGCATTTTGCTGATGAGAAAGCTGCATTGATCCTAATAATGTGGCTTCCATGCTTCATTTGTTACTTAGAGAGGCTGGGCTTCTTTTAGTTTTCATATTTCTCCCCTTTTGATGGACCTTGAGGCGCGTTTCATGCTGATGCATTTGCTAACACTCTTATAAGTACCTCACATGTTAGATGAAAGAGCTGGATGTGAATCTTCCATGTGGACTTGCGGAGATATTGAATGAAAATGATGGCATTGCAACTGCTGCAGATTATGCTGCAGAAAATGCAGCAGTCTTGTCTGATGATCCTGAAGATAATGATCTCATGAGGCCCCTGGCTGAGAAACAAGCTGCACCAAAGGTGATTACGTCGCAGTCTTTTTTGATCGTAATATTTATAGTAATCCTTCCATTGATGATTTGCAAGCTTTTCTCCAAATTTTGTTCTGTAATTTCAGTTTGGAGAAGCAGCTGAGCCTGTTAAGATGGATATTTCAAAGGGATGTGGGAAGAAACTGGATAACAGTATATGCCAGGTGGGTTGCACAGTAAAATAATTTTGTTGTATGTTTTATACGGTCCATGTCTTCTCAGGTACACCTGTCACTTGGGAACATTTTTATTAGAGATATGCTAAATGTCTTACCCACCTTCAACCAATGTATATCTCACTGTCTATATGTAAGACCATTTTAATTTTTCATTTTTTTAAAAATCCCAATGGGCCCTACATAGAGTGGTGGGTGGGACCAGTAGTATTACTCTTTTGGTTAATGCCTGTTGTCTGTTCCTTCTCTTTGACAAGCTGGATGCACTAATTTGGGACTTATGATGTATGGCAGAATGAAGTGGTCAGTTTAGAGAGTGTCAGGATGTTGAAAGTAAGAGAAACCCTCGAGGAAAAGTTGAAGCAAAAAGGCATCTTTACTTTCACTCAGTTGCAAAGTTTTGGTGCCAAAACACACAAGTTGAAACCGGTTAACGGGTATGATATTCTTCATGTAAATAAGAATTGCAACATATCTTTCTGCTTCTTATGAGGTTCGTTTCTTTTGATCATTCTGATGAAACAGACAGCTTGAAACACTAGATGATTTTGCTGATGATACTATGGATGTGGAAGGGACTGCTGGTCCATTAAGAAATGGCCAAGGCCTAAGACTGTCAAATAAGCTTTCCCAGTTAATCACCACTAAAAGTAATATGTCCAGGGTATGGTTCTCCTAGATTTCTGATGATTAAAACTTGAAGTATGTCATGGGAAATGCTTGACGGATTTTGCTGACATTGTCTTAATTAGATAGAATATGCTACCATTTGATATGCCATATTATTCTGGTGCATATAGCTTAACTACTATAATTAGATGTTGACATGCTTGCCAACTGTCACTGTAAGACAGGAAGGGGAAAAACAAGGAAGCTATGAGAGGGCTGTTGCCATGGATGGTAGCTCTGTCGTGTGTATGGTAAAAAGTATCTTTTGGTTTATGAGCTGCATAGAGTGCTTAGTGCTTTTAATCCAACTCATAGTTGAAAATATCAGCTGATAATTCTCTGTCAGCTTAATTCTCATTTTTTTTTTGTAATGATATATTTCATATTGGGACATATTATCTGATATCTTCAGTATTAATATGATTGCGATCGATATTGATACCGATTTCATCCATGATCCAACTTTTTGTTGTGACTCGATTTAGATCTGTGGCAAAATGTTTGCTTGTGATGGTTCGAAGTTGAGTACTAGCTTCCACATCCTATGGTGTGAGATAACCCAAGTCTGACAACTGTTCCTGTTTTGTGCTATTCCCATGTGCCATCGTCTAAAGAACAGGGTAAATTAGGCCCAGATACCCCGATGTTTGCAAAACCACGAAGTAACTTCTTGGCTTACACTGATTCCTGAGGTTTGATTAAAAAAACCAACACCCAGTTTATTGTTATCCAGCTACTTATTGGTAAGGTGCTGTACATTTTGATGACATGGGCGCTGATGTGGTGCAGAATCATTTATTCTTGAAATGATTAAAAATCCCTTACCATTCGCAAGAGACTCGGCAATCTTTCCTTTCTACCTCCATAGCCACCCGCCCAACCTTCCTCCCTCTGCCACATTCTTTCCCTGAGTTTTCCATCACACATTCATCCTCGTGAATCAATTCACTTAAAACTTATATTGATAAAATTCCATCAAGATAAGTAGAAATATTCTTGTTAGTAAGATTTATTCTAAAATTCCTTTTATGGATAGCTAGCAAGAACATTTTTTGCAGTCAATTAACAAATTAGCTGATCAAATAACTTCTTAGCTAGCGATTTCAGTTGTGTTGACATCAGGCTTCTTTACCTCCCCTTAAGGCACCATAACAGTGAAACTCCATCCTCTATCCCCCCCGTTCAGCTGATCCACATTTGCATTAGCCACAAGCCTGAAATGCGGGAAGAATTGTCTGCTGCTCTTCTCCCTGGGGTTCCAGGTATTACATAATGAGTGTGAATGGAAATAAATTAAAACCCATCCACCATAAATTTTCCATCTTCATTACCTTGCCTTCATTATCTGACTGCATTAAGCACTATCATTACCACCCCTACAATGCATTCAGCACCACCACCCAATTCAACAAATTGCATCCTCCACCTGGATACCATTCTTCCTTCATATCCACCTTGACATCATCTTCACTGCTTAGCAGAACTAGAAAAGATAGAGAGAGAGAAATTTAAGAGACAAAAACCAGCCACCATCACTGTTATCACCACCACAACCTGACAAAAACATTGCATGTAAAAGTGAACATACACACACACTGAAAAATAAAAAAAAGAACTTTGAGATGAAAAGAACCACCATGGCACCATCACCACCACTTGGCACCAACTATAGTGCGCGTGCACACAACAGAGAGGGTGGTTTTTTAGAAATTGGTGGTTACAAGGCTGTATTTTTTGTGCTCTTTATATTTTCCCATTCTTTACTGTTGCTTCTTCATCTGTTCTCCTCTATCTTCTTCATCATTACCACCAACATCCCCCAATCAGGATAAGAAGTGAAAGTGGGAATGAGAGAAGTAAGATTAGTTTTCTTTTTTCTTTTTTTTAAAAAAATGTTGGCACTCCATTGCTACTGGCATGACACTCGGCTCCTTGGATTGCTTCTGCCATAAAGCCTTTCTCCTCAAGCGAATTTCTCAATGACAAGAACTAAATCCTGTTTCCTTTGTACCTAGCTACTGAAACGTACTGATCTCTACTGACTAAGCACAACCATTTGCAGGTCTACCTATCCTTTAAAGCTGCGCGAGAAGTCGGTTGTTTCAAGCTGAATTGTTAGATAGCAAATCTTTTTGTCAAATTTCAGCGAGAAATTGATGTTAGGATAAACTACTATCAATTATTTTGAACTTATCTTTGAATTCTCTTCACTTCAATGACTGAGTTGCTTCAGTTTATTGCATGGGGAAAATGCATGTTAGAAGCTGAGTAAACGTAAGCACCAAAGGAAGGAGGCAAGGTAGTCAAAAGCGTAGGAATTCTTCCAATATTGGTGCTTACCTTAGTGAGTTTTATGGGCTCACTGGACCAGAAGCTTCACAAACTCAATCATTTACTTTTCTAGTTAGAGATGGGCTCCTCGACAGGGTTGAAGACGATTGGGTTTCAGTTTGGCTAATGATTCAAAATAGGCTCTCTCTGAGGGGGATTTCTCATCTATCTTTTTTGACGTCTCCCCAGAATTGAAGGCAGGCTGCATAGAAGTCACCCCTGGAACACCGTTGTGCTTAGAGAGTAAATTATGAAGAAAAATCCTTTGAAAATAGAGTTGAGTCCTATAGCTTAACATAGCTATGACGAAAAATGTTTTTATCAGAAAATATGTCAATAACTAGAAAAAAATGCCACATTTGCTATCTGTTAACTTTCAATGCTGGAAAGTTTCTTTTCTAATCCTATGACTCAACTTTGCTAGTGGGATCGCTTTATTGATAGAGCTGCGTGGAAAAGACTTTATCACTTGCCATCCTTAGTGAGTTGGGAAAGTGATGTGGACAATTTGGTGTGTTGGGCTCCATCCAGTTCCACACCTTTCCACCATATATGATAAACTTTATTAGAATTTCAATCCCATTCCATTGTTTAACTAAGGCTAATTTTGCCATTCAGCACTTAGTTAGCCTCTTTACAGGTTTTTTAAAACATAAACTGAATAGGTACGAATAATTGCAAACATCAGGATGTCGGTTATCACTCTCTAAAGAATATTACAATTTCCCCCTCCCCCCCCCCCCCCGGGCGCAAAAAAAAAAAAAAAAAAAAAAAGAAAAAAAAATCAAAAGGTCAGGGCAAAGACAGTTAGGGAAGTCTGGGAATGCTGCATCTGTACCGACAAATTCTTAATGTCAGCGTTCCAGCTTTTGGCTTCTGTGAAGTGTTAGGTGTTATCTATTCATCAAAGAAACTGATAATGAAGTATACTCCCGGTCTTTCATGAATATGGAATAGTCTTGCTGGGTTAAAGCCATTGCCTGCATATTGGCTCCCTGATTAGACGGATTTACTACAAGAGGTTAAAGCATTTTTGTTGCCCACTTGTCTACTCTATCTTTGTTGGCCTGAACTATCCCGTCATTTTCCCTTTAATAAGTTTGGCGGATCCTTTTGCTTTTATGCTTCATAGATGGAATCTAGAATGCTCTAAACTAATGTCTTTTGTTTTGTCCAGACTTGAGATCCTATTATTATTTAGTTAGACCTAGCCTTATAAGCAGCTACGTTGCCTCATTTTTTCATTAAATGATGCAAGGATTTGATTTTTGAACTTTGGTCTTTGAAGGTTGCATCTGGCGATGATGATTTACCCAAAAGAGATGATCTTGGAGAAAGACGGAGGAAGCACGAGCTTCGGGTTCTTGCTGGCGCTGGAATTGAGTCCATTGATGATGATGTTGAAAACTACCCTGGCAATTGTGGCGGTGGTGGAGATGCTGAAGCAGACAGTGGTGGAACTGGCGAGTCGGAAGATGAATTCTACAAGCAAGTAAAACTACAACGAGCTGAAAAGCTTGCTGCAAAATCAGAGAAATATTCTAGGTGAATTTTTCCTTCATCGATTTTGTTCTTTCTCTCATGGTCGGTGCTTCTCATTTTTCGCATGCTGAGTAATTAATGTACCAAACCTCAAATCAAATGAATTTCTTGACCAGTTCTTTGCAACTGTTGTGGATGCATTTTTGAGGATAATACTCATCTTCTTGCATTCTATGACATGTAAAAGTGACTGTGAATAAAGAAACAAGTAGACCCTGTTGCTGAGGTGCTTGAAAGCCATCCTTTATGCACTCTGTTATCTGTTATTCCATATTCGAGTGAAACTAAAATTTGAACTCCTCTGTTAAATGAGTCGCTTGGTTTTCTTCCTTATTCTTCCACAAGTGTCTTGTCAAACTATTTTCACCTCTCGAACTGTTAACTTGATTGTGCAGAAAGCCATCAATCCCGTCATACCCAGATTCCATTTTGGATGGGAAACGTCAGATTACTACGCAGGTGAGCATAATCTAGTCTTTTCTAATGACTGGTACCGTGCTTGGAGTTCCTGAAATTTTTTCTTTTAAATAAAGTAAAAACAAATTGTACTGCTACTGCTTAAGAAGTAAAGATATAAAGAGAAATTTCTTACATGTAATAACTAGTTCAAAGTCACATCAAACACATGCTGTAGCTCACACTTTCACCCTTCTCCCACCAGACAATTGCTTTAACCACAACTTTCTCTGAAACTGACATCAGATGGAGAAGAACAGAGGTCTTACTCGTTCACGCAAGAAGCTGACCAAAAATCCAAGGAAGAAGTACAGGGTATCTAACTGGGAACTCTGCTTATTAAGCTAGGTCATTGACATTATTTCTGTGGTTTATAGGTCAATTAAACCTTATTTTGCCTATTTTTTTCTGCAGAGGAAGCACGACCAGACTGTGAAACGGCGCCAAGGGCAGGTTAGGGAGATTAGGCGACCAACCGGTCCATATGGTGGGGAGGCGTCCGGTATCAATGCCAGAATAAGCCGCAGCATTAGATTTAAGGGTTGAAAAACCATTTTAAAGTTTACTTTCCTCTTTTCTTTTCCTTGTCTTTTTTCAGCATTAGATGGTGAGTTCTGCCCAGAAACCGGTGTAAAATTTTAATGTGGCTAGTGCAGGCCAAAGAGCAATCTTTCTTCAGTTTTTTAGCTTTCTTTTTTTTTTTTTTTGTTTTTTTTTTGGGGGTATTGATATTCT
>JAODPA010067569.1:0-10526 GCA_025585075.1 Nepenthes mirabilis | reverse complement strand
ATACATTATCCATGTCTCATATAAGATAATAAAACTAAGTCCTCAAAAGTTCTCCAATCTGTATCAGCTGCCTACCCTGCGCTTACGGCCTATTCAGATTTGTCAAGTATAATAGATTGCTCATTTGGAAGGAAGGAGAAGTAAGGGTAAGTTAACAGCTCAGCAAGTGCATCATATGCAAAAGTAGTAGAAATATAAGCGAAGTGAAGAAGAAGAAAGACATATAATGATGAAGAAGATGCATAAGCAGGATCATGATCAATTATACTTTGGAGCGCAATTTACTTCTCCTTGAAATATAATTTATGCATGATTATTTATATTTATGAACCAGAGTCAGTAAGTCTTACTAATTAAAGGTGTGGAAGAACGAGGAAGGATTATGATGCCCGTCATAATCTAAGGCTGAATGACGTACTCAATATCCAATCACAAACTTTTGCCTAGAAAAGGCCGAACACCACATGGCACAGTGATATGCCTATCACCCAGTCATATATGGCCAATAAAACACTTCCCTAACTTTCCACAGTCTAGAGGCAATTCTCGTCCTTCCACAGTAATATCCTAAGGCTTACCAATAGTATTACCCGCTACAATGCACAGTTGGAATAATCCTCGAGTCTATACTGTAATGCTAATGGTAGGCCATGGGATATTACCTTTATAGCGCAATTTCATAATCCTAGTTTCATGGCTTCTTATTCATTTGAGGAAAGGTCCACCATAAGTCAATTCATAATATCTCTATCTGGGAGGATAATTTGATCACATACCACATTGTGGACTTCCTTTCGATTACATATACAAGTATTATCTTTCCTTCGAACTTAAATCTTTTCACAAGTTAATTTGGATGCGCAGACAATATAATACATAGAAAGGATTAGAATTCCTTACCATGTTAGGAATTATCACTTTGGGGGCTTCCGGAATGCATTTCATTTACAAACAGAGCACAAACATATATTCTCGGGGCTTATAATTAGTCACATACAACTAGACATAAATTTCATAATGTTTAGATCGGGTGAAAGCATGCAAAATTCTCATTTATTCTTGGGTGAACAATAACATGACTGTTTTAGAGCATCCAAATAACACGAACGGGTTGAAACTTATGAAATCGGATGCCCAACTGAGGTATATGCATAATTAGGATATGATAATTTATAATTTGAGGTCAATTAAACATATAATCGAAAAAAAATGGGAGAATCCTGAGCTAGGCATGGGTTAGGGTTTTGCAAAGACAAACTGAGCCAATTGGAAGGGGATTCAAGCATTAAACCATAAAAATTTTAGGTACCAATCATGGGTCACATATTTTTTATAATTTTGGTGGGTATCAAAATGATAATACCCGATAGAGAACAAATAAAAATCGAAAGAAGAGAAAAATGAGGGTATGAGTACACTTGCCTCGTCCCGATCTACCATTTTAATAACTAGCTCTCAGATGGATTCAGACTCGCGAGTCTTAATCTCCTCCTTCTCTCTCTAGCCCTTTGTTCTCTCTCCCTTTCTCTATTCTAAAAAATGGCCAAAAAATGACGAGTGAGAAATCCTCGCGCGTTTAAATATCTCAACTTGTGCCTCGAGGTTTAGTTGGGCGGTAGTCGAGCGGTGGACTACTGGAAATCACGCTGGGCCCGTGATTGAGCAGTCACAGAGCACGGTAGTTCTGCTATTTCTTCCTTGTCCTCGCCTCGGACACCACAGTTCTGCTATTTGAGCTTGAGTGGCACCTCGGGACTCATTAGCTACCGAGTACAATCTCCCCACATAAGCTCCTGACATCAATTCTTTTCCCATATTTTAAACTTAATTTTGATTATTATTATTTTGATTACCTTCTAATTATTATATTTTAGATTCGAAACCTCACAGAATATAACATTCACTCCCAAAAATATGAAAATATCTAACATGAGGTCTCTTTCATTTCGTAGTTCATATGGCATTCTATCCAAACTAAGTCTTAAGTAGACCATGTTAACAATATGGCAAGTAGTGCTTATGGCTCACTCTAAAAAAGCATACTGCTTTCTTACTATGCATCATCATTCTTGGCATTTCTTGCATAATTCAATTTCTCATTCAACAACTCCGTTTTGTTAGAGGGGTAATAGGGGAAAAACTAATATTTGATTGCTTTTTCATCACAAAACTTGTTAAAGATAGAGTTCTCAAATTCTTTTTCGGACAACTTCAAATTCTTATAGGGCATCGTATCACATTAGTTAGCAATCTGAAAATAATTTTAATAAGTTCAAATGTGTCAGATTTTTCACACAATAATTCAACCCATGAGAACTGAGAATAATCATTAACAATAACTAGAATGTACCTCTTGTCTATTAGAGTCACAATCCTAGAAGGTCCCATAAGAACCATATGAAGCAATTTTAGAGGATGCTTCATGCGAATGTTAGTTATCATAGGGTGATTTGATCGAGTTTACTTTCTTATTTGACAAGGACAACAAACATAAATTTTAATATTTGTCATTTTAGGTAGGCCATCGATGATATTTGTTTCAAAAATTTTAGATAAACTTTTAAAATGTAGGTGATCAAGGCATTGATGCCACAACTCAATAGAATTGATTTTAGTAGGATGACATCTTATGATTGGTTTCACATTCTAAATTCCAATTCCATCAATAACAATTATTCAATTATTATTAATTAACCAATTAACCATCTAATTAATATTCAAACACAAAATTTATATCAATATCTCAACTGAATATAATTAAAATAATATAAGCCATATATAGGATTGAAATTATATCATGTAGTCCTGTGGCTTAGACATTGAACCATATTGGCATGTCGGATCATATATAAGGAGTTATACCTATCAAAACATAATCAAGGCATACAATCTGTGGAGGATAAAAACCAAAACCCATAACTGACAACTGATAACCAAAAACTGACTATCAAACCACCTCATTCCATGATTATTAATGTTAATCTCTCATGAACTGCATCTACGTGATTTTAATTAAGTCATCTTACAGTTTACAATCCACAAATGCATTAAGCTACAGTCTAAAAATGAATTCAAAGCTAAATTATATCATTTAACATGTTATCTATTGTTCAGTTGCGCAAATACAACATCAGATTATCATAATTTCTAATTCTAAACTATTCATTACAACTCATCGATCAGTCCTGATCATCTTGCATGTATCCGAGTCTCTCATCTGAAAAGATTTGTAAAGTACAAGTAATGAGTGAATCGAAAGTTTAATAAGGCATATAATTTAACAAATACTCATATAATTCACATTAAAAATATATTGGAAGCTATTGAAAGAATCAATGAATCACAGTTTGATGCAATAACATGAAATTTCCATAATACTTGTATAGAAATTCAAATTAACCATTTCTCGAATTTCTTATCATGCTCTTATTATATTCTAATTATCAAATTATGCTAAAATCTAATTTTTTTTTTAGGGATCAAGGGCCGATAGGTCTTACCAACTAAAGAAATGGATGATCAAAACTTGTGTTATATTTATTTCTATATAACCAAAGACCATATGATACTATTTAAAACCCGCAATTAGGCCATCATACATATAATCCTGTAGATAGGGCTAAACGCCACTTTTATCCACAGATGATAGGTTCGAACCTCAATATCCTATTATAAGATACTAAGGCATGCCATAATATACTATCGGCTGAATAATAATTATTGTCCAATACAAATACTTTGGAAAACTCTACACTTTTTCTACATATTTCTTAATTTTCTCATTCTAAATAAAAATGTTCATAATTGTTGACATAATTATAAAACTTGCTTTTCAAATTTTGTAATTTCTTATCATGTAAAACTTATATCTCCTGTAGAAATTAAGATATGATAGATTTTTAACAAATGGAATGCTAAATTAGCATGTAGTGTAGAAAAATTCAATAAATGTAGAAAATTAGCAACCTCCAGCTCGTTCAACAACATGCAGAGAAGCTACGTGAATTTTCAAAACATATATTTAACATTTTCTAAACATACAAAAAGGTTATACATGAAGTTAAGCATGTAGGCGTATAATATCAAGGTTTTAGAATATGCATAAAGATTAAATTACAGAAAACAGTTAAGATATATAATATACATGAACTTAGGCATGAATTTCATTCATTTTTGTAATAAAATGAAGAGAATTTCTCATGCATGCTAAACAATAATATCATAACTTCGAATTCATATCATATATGAGTATTTAAAGTAAGAAATGCTCAAAGAATAAGAAAAAAGATTAGCAATAATAGAAGAAAGCCTAGAAATACACATGCCTTGACTTGATCTTTTAAAATTCTAGCTTAGATTTACTTAATTTGAGCTTCCTTGACTTTCTCTCTTTCTCTCTTTTCTCATCGTCTCCTTATGTCTTCTCTGTCAAATTTTCTAAGAAAAATGACAAAAATCAGCCAAGTTTCTCTATTTATACTAAGTGGCACTTGAGCGCAGGGTCGGGCATGTGTTAGATACCATGCCTAAACATTGTGGCATATGAGTGCATTTCGGGCACACCTTGAGAGCGGACATACTGCCATAGTGCACTCGAGTATCTCTCAAGCATACATTGAACATAAATATTCTGCCAGCACCCGCTTAAGCGCCGATCAAGTATTCTTCAAGCATGGACAAATCTAACTTCCATGCATCGTCACATGTCAGGCACCAATCGAGCATTCCTCAACTCTCTATGCGTCGGTCCAAATTTGATTTTTGATCTAATTTTTTTATCATTTGATCTCAATTTTAATTATGTCAATATAATTAATCATGTTTACAATAAGATACGGACTTGGGTTTTACATTTCTCCTCTACTTATAAAAATTTCATCCTCAAAATTGTATATACCTTAATGAAGAAACAAATGTGGGTATTTCTCCTAGATCTTGTCTTTTCTTTCCCACGTGGCCTCTTCAAATGAATGGTTTCTTCACAATACTTCAACCAATGGAATCATGTTTGTTCAAAACACTTAATCTCTTCTACCTAAAATCGGCACCGAATTCTCAATATATGTCAAGTATTTATTTATCCTCAATAGCTCATATTCAATGATGTGCGTCGGATCATACATGTATTTCTGTAGCATTGAATCGTGGAATATATTATGAACCTTTCCAAAATTTTGGGTAGAGCCAATCTATAAGTTACTTCACTAATCTTTTCTAAAATCTCAATGGTCCACTAAATCTTGATTTCAATTTTTATTAAATCTCAAACCTCGAGATTCTCTTTGATAGAGATATCTTCAAAATTACATAGTCCCCAGCATCAAAACTTAGTTCCAATCTCCTCTGATCAGTATACCTATTTTGCCAACTTTGAGTAACCTTCAATTCGTCATGAACCAAGAAGATCTTATCAGATGTCTCTTGTATCACCTTGGGTCCCAAAAGTCGTTGGTCTCTAATCTCTTTCTAATGGATCAAAGAATGACATTTTTTTCATACAAAGTCTCAAATGGGACCATACCAATACTTCATTGATAGCTATTATTATATGCAAATTTAACTAATAACAGATGATCATCTCGATTGTCTTTTTTCTCCAACATTAAAGCTCTTAGCATATCTTCCAAAATCTAAATTGTTTGCATCAATTGTCCATCCGTTTGAGAATGATACGCTTTATTGAATTTTAGATTAGTCCTTAATTCTCAATATAAACTTTCTTAAAATTTGAAAACAAACCTTGAATCTCAATCAAACAAAATCGAAATTGGCACACCGTGCAATCTAACCACTTCATTAATATGCAATCTTGCTAACTAATCTCTTGAGAATGTCATCTAAATGGTAATAAAATGGGTTGACTTAGTGAGCCGATCAATGATTACCCAAACAATATCATGATTCTTCGGTGTCCTTGGCAAACCCATCACAAAATCCATCATTACTTCTTCCCATTTCCAACTTGGGGTCGACATAGGTTGCAATAGATTGGGTGGCTTCTTGTACTTGACCTTTAATTGTTAGCATATTAAACAATTTTCCACATAAGCCGCTATTTTTCTTTTTATATTCTGCCACTAAAATAGTTTCTTCAAATCATAATACATCTTAATAATTATTAGGTAGATAGTTTACTTCAATTGATGAGTTTCATTTATAATTTCTTCATTCAATTCTCTAATATTTAGTACACATATCCATTCCTGAAATCTCAAAGCCCCATAGGTTCTTATGTTGAAATCTACTTTAGAGTCCCTGTATAAATCTCCGATAATATCCACCAAAAATAGATCATCCATTTGAACTCTTTTAATTTTATCCAAAATCTCTGGTTACACCTGAAAATATGTTAGTATCATTCGATTACCATGGGAGTGTCTCTTAATATCACACTGCTTCATACTATCCAAATCTCCATCTCTTTGATCCTCATGTGAGCCACAAAATTTACCATTTGGCGACTTAAAACATCCGCCATAATATTGGCCTTTCTGGGTTGATACTAAATCTTGTAATCATAATCTTTCAAGAAATCTATGCATCTCTGTTGCCTCATATTCAATTTATTTTGAGAGAACAAATACTTGAGGCTTTTGTAGTTTGAATATATATTAAAAATCTCTCTCCATAGAGATAATACCTCCAAATTTTCAATGCAAAAACCACCATTGCCAATTCCAAATCATGGTCGGATAATTCCTTTCATGTATTTCAATTGTCTCGACCTATAAGTGATCACCTTTCCATGTTGTATCAAAACACACCCAAGTCCGATCTTAAATGCATCACAATAAACCACAAATCCTCTGAATCCTTCAGGAATTGTCAAAATCGAGACGGTCGTCAAATGGTCATTTAACTCTTGAAAACTATTTTCATATTCCTTTGTCCACTAAAATTTGACTTCTTTCTGCATTAATCGAGTTAAGGTGTGGCAATTTTGGAAAATTTTTTACAAACCTTTGATAGTAGCCCACCATTCTCAGAAAGCTCCTAATTTTCGTCACTTTATCAGTCAATTCCAATTAAGTACTGCTTTGATCTTCTTAGGATCAACCAAAATGTCTCCTTAGGATACTACATGACCCAAAAATTTAACTTCTTCAAGCAAAAATTTACACTTCTTCAACTTAGCATAAAGTCTCCTTTTCTAAAGTGTCTGAAGTACAATTCTTAGGTACCCCTCATGTTATTCATAACTTCTTAAATATATGAAGATATCATCAATAAATATGACCACGAATTCGTCAAGGTAAGTTTGGAATATCCAATTAATCAAGTTCATAAAAGTTACAGGGACATTAGTCAACCCGAATGGTAAAACAAAAAACTCATAGTGCCCATACTATGTTCAGAAAGCCATCTTCGCCACATCTTCCTTTTTAATCCTTAACTGATAATAAGCCGAAAGAATATCAATCTTTGAAAACACTTTGGCCCCTTGCAATTAATAAAACAAATCATCAATCCTCAGCAATGGGTACTTGTTCTTGATCATGATCTTATTTAACACCCGATAATCAATACACAGCCACATAGCCTCATCCTTCTTCACAAACAGTACCGAAGCACCCAATGATGACACACTTAGTCATATGAAACCCTTCTCCAGCAGCTCTTGTAATTGTTTCTATAATTTCTTAAGCTCCAACGATGTCATTCTATAAGTGGTATTCAATATAGGTGTCGCTCCAAGTATCATTTCAATCTCAAATTTAATTTCTCGATTCAGCAATAATCCTGATAAATCTTCTGAAAATATGTCCTCAAACTCACATACCATAGAAATATCCTTCCCTTGCACACTATAGTTCCCAATTGTGCTTGCATAAACCAAATGGGCTTAACATCCACTTTCCATCAAATGGAGAGTATGCAAAACTAAAATCATATAGGGGGACTATTTACACATTACTCATTGCAAATAAAAGGGTTCATATCTCGAAATTAAAAAAATACACCATCTTATCAAAACAATTGATGCTAATATGATAACTTACTAATCAATCCATACCTAAAATTATATCAAAATCATGTATGTCTCATAGAATTAAATTTACCACTAACTCCGACCCATTGATCCAAATTATACACCTAGGATATATAATATCCGTAACCAAAGATGATCTCGTAAGTGTTGACACAATTAACAGAAAATCAATAATCCTTGGGGGTGACAATAAATATTGAACAAACTTTGTGACACAAATGAATAGGTAGAACCCAAATCCAAAGTATAAGTGTTGAAGTTCCAAAGATCGTAAGTTTACCTTCCACCATCGTGAGTGACACGTTTAAATTTTAGGTCATCACCACAAAAGTTCATCCTAAAGCACTTGGTTTCCTTACTATTTGCCTTGAAGGATGAGAAAAATCCTTGATCATATAGCCAGGCTAACCATAATTGAAGAAAGCTCTCAAAATCTTGTAACACAGCCTGCCTCCATGAGATTTTCCACAATATGGGTACATGAGCATTGGTGATTGAGGGGCCCAGTACACCCTAGATTTCTGATCTTTTCTTTCCTTTGTTTATTGGTTTTGATCTTTTGTGAGATCCTCCATACCCCAAACTTTGACCTAAACTCTAGCCTCCTTGGATAGCAATCTTCTTCTCAAAGAATTTCTCTCCTTCCAACTCTCGTTCAAATAAAAGAGCTCGGTCCAACATATGTCCATATGTTCTCAACTTCAATGTCATAAGCTACCTCAAGATGGCATCATTCAAACCTTGTAAAAAAATTTTCACCTTTATCACCTCATCATGGACCATGTGAGGGGCATAACAGGACAGCTACGTAAACTTGGCATCATACTCTACTACTATTTGGTTCCCTTACTACAAACGTGCAAATTCGTCTACTTTTTGTTCCCTCGAGCTTGTAGGGAAATATTTGTTCATAAATGCTTCTATGAATACATTCCAAGAAATCTCCTTGTTATCTAAACTCATGACTCTCTTCTTCATAGATCACCAATGGACACCTCTCCCTTCAACTTGTAGGAGGTGAACATGACCTTGTCTTCCTCCGGGTACCGAATCACAGTAAACACCTTATCAATTATTTAGATCTATATTTCAACTTTGGTAGAGTTTGGATCACCTATAAATTCTGACACATTTTCATTGGTGAAATGATTGTGCGCTGTTGTCCCTAGGTTATCCACCACCGACTCTGGATTGTGTGATCCTCTTGCCATGGATTCTATAATATCCGTCATCCTTGCCGTAATATTCAAGTACTCCTCGCGATTAGGGCATGAGCTAAGTCTAACCTTTACTCATTGTCTACACGATATTTTCAATTCTATTACAAAATAATCAACCACATTAGATTCTCAAACCAAATAAAACATTCTCCTTATGACTTCTCTGACATTACTTTAGCCTATCACGTCCCAAATCCTAATCCTATCATTAACAATTATCCAATTATTGTTAATCAACCAATTAGCTATCTAATTAACATTCAGATGTAAATTTTCCATCAATACCTCAACTAACCACAATTAAAATAATATAAACTATACATAGGATCCAAATTATGTCACGTAATCCTATAACTCTGATATCAACCTACATTGGCACGTCAAACTTTACATAAAGAATTATACCTACCAAAACATAATTAGAGCATACAATCTGTGGAGGATAAAAATTGAAACCCATAACTAACAGCTAATAACAAAAAACTGACTGTTGAACACCCATATTCCTTGATTACTAGTCGTAATCCCTCATGAACTGCGTCCACGTGATTTTAACTAAATCATCTTGCAATTAACAATTCACAAACACAATAAGCTGATGTTCAAAATTAAATTCAAAGCTAAATTACATCGTTAAACATGTTATCTACTATCCAAAACTATAAATACAACATCAAATTATTATAATTTCTAATTCTAAACTTTTTGTTACAGCTCATCCAATAGTCCTAATCATCTTATGTGTATTCGAATCTCTTATCTGAAGGGATTAATAAAATAAAAGTAAAGACTGAGTTAAAAGTTCAATAAGGTATATAATTTAATAAATGATAATACAATTTGCATTTAAAACATATCGGAAGCTATCGAAAAAATCAATGTATCATAGTCTGATACAATGACATAAAATTTTCATAATATTTGTATAGAAATTCAAATTAACTTTTTTTTGAATTCCTTATCATGTTCTTGTTCAATTATTATCATCAAAATATGTTGAAATCTTATATTCATAATGACTAAGAGCTAATAGGCATTACCAACTAAAGGAGCGAACAATCAACATCCGAATTATATTATTTTCATGTAACCAAATGCTGTATAATATATTTCAGACCCATAGGTAAACCATCATACATATAACTCTATAGATGGAGCCAACATTTATCCACGGTTGATAGATTTGAACCTTGATATACCATTATACTATACTAAAGCATGTATAATATACTACCAACTGAATAATAGCCAAGGTCCAATACAAATACTTAGAAAAATTCTATACTTTACTTTGTATTTAATAATTTTCTCATTAT
>JAODPA010067568.1:0-10526 GCA_025585075.1 Nepenthes mirabilis | reverse complement strand
TAATAGTGCAGTAAAAAAACATGATACTCAGTCAAAATTTTTTTAAAAAAACATAAAAAATAAAAAGTAAGAGGATATTTGCATTATCTCACAAATATCAATGGTAAATGTCTATAAAAGCTAATACGTGTGAATTTTTAAAAGTATTTGAGATAGTGCCATGACATCTAACCTTCAAGCCAAGTCAATTATATTTATAAAACTTTATAGTTTATATTAATTGTTCTACTCAACTTTATCGATCTTGAATAATTTATGTGTATAAATATCAAACAAAAATACATTATTAAAATAAAAGGGGAGGACTGCCAGTCTTACAGTTCAGAATCAAAAATAAAAATAAAAAATTCTCAAAATGATATTAAATTTCAAAATGAGAAAACGACGTATGATACACAGTTGCCATTGTTTTTCTCACCATCCGTGATTTGACTCGGAGCTCTTTTCGAAGGCCACTTTCTCTGAGGTCTCAATCAATCTGCAGAGAGGTCCACTATAACAATCTGACGTCTAAATCGCTTAAATTCACTAGCGGCCTTCAGACAATCTCCCCAAAAATCTTGCTGTCGCTTCTGACTTGTCTCTGCTCTGCGAGGCCATACCGCACCCGTACTGCATTCTCTGCTACCTCAAAAATCGGTGACTGGAAGAGTCCATCACGTTTCTCCTTCGTCCATAAGCTTGTCTATTCTCTCTCGTTTGGTGTTTTTTTTGTTTTCCGTTGCCGGAGATTTAACATGCAGAGGTATATTCTTGCCCCCAAAAAAATAGAAGATGCAGAGCAATACTAGAGGTATATTAAATTCTAATTCCGTTCCAGAAGGTCGAAGCGATGCTCTGTTTTTTCTTTCCCGGTAAACGCATGCTCAAACACCTCTCATTGCAGTGTTTTTATATATTACTTTCGCTTTCCCATTCTCTGGTTTTGATTGCTGAACGTATTTGGGTTATAGAAAATGGTTTTCGCAATTGAAAACAGTTTGGTTAAATCGGCATTCATTGTTTAGGAGGACAATACTTTGCCACTTGTCTCTCCTTGCCCTATAAAACCTTGCCCGCTCGACAAATAAATCAAGGATTGTTTGGTAAACAACCTATCATTCTCTCGTTTCCTTACTCTGTGTGGCTTGTTTGGCAACTTTGCTTCGCTTAGACTCCTAATTTGATTGAGAAATTTTAAGGAGAGAGATTATTTATGAGCAAGTCTGACAGAATTTTAGTAGTAATCAATTTTTGGAGTAAACCATTTGTTGAGTGGCTTAAAAGAAGGTTTTCAGTGCTAATGATTATTGATTAACAGTACCCGCCCACCTAATCATTTTGATAATTTTTGGAGCCTCGTTGAGGTTGGATCATCATCAGTTTTGAATGGATAGCTTTTTTGTTGCCTCAATTTGTCAATGGAAGTAATGATTTTAAAATCTAGTTTTCTTTTTTGATTTTTTTTTCTCTGCTTCTCCAGTTAGAAAAAAAAGGGAAAAAAAAAAAAAACAGAGTAGCTTTAGTTCTGCTTGAATTTATAGTTCAACATTGATCAATAAATTGAAAATTTTCCTTTGTTTTAGTTATTCTTTCTGCAGCTACGCCAGCAACTGGGTATGGAGTTTCTAGACCAATAATGGAGATTCTGTGACTGCCACCGTTTGCGCTTGTGCTGAATGACCATTCTACCCCTGTATTTTTTCCTCAAAATGGGAAAAACCCTGCCCCTCCGCCTCCACTGTTTACTTCTCCTCCTCATTTCACTTTTCCCGCCCGGCTCTTCATCCCTAATGGTAGAGACAAGGGCACTCCTGAAATTCAAATCCCAGCTCAAAGACCCAAATGGGTATTTAAATTCCTGGAAAATTTCCAGCTCTCCGTGTGAATTTATTGGAATCTCTTGTGATCCGATCACTGGAAGAGTCACTGGAATTCTGCTCAACAACGCGTCTTTAGCGGGGGAAATTTCACCTTCTTTGATCAAATTGCAGAGCCTTACTTCACTTGTGATCACATCTAATTCCATTTCCGGGGAAATTCCGGTTGAATTGAATTCTCTTACTGATCTCAAGGTTCTAAATCTCAGTGTGAACAAAATGGTGGGGAAAATCCCTGATCTTTCTGGGCTGAGGAGTTTGGAGAAGCTTGAATTATTTGGGAACTTCTTCACTGGTGATTTCCCGTATTGGGTCGAAAATTTGACCCGCTTGGTAGCTTTGGGCATGGGCAATAATGATTTCGACGAAGGTGGAATTCCAGAAAATCTTGGCAATTTGAAGAACTTGACATGGCTTTATTTGCCCAATTGCAATAGAATAGGGGAAATCCCCGAATCATTTTTCGGATTGAAGAAACTGGTTACCTTGGATCTCTCGAGAAATAAGATATCTGGGAAAATATCTAGATCGATTTCTGAGCTTGTAGAATTGACCAAGATCGAGCTATTTGCTAACAACATGACTGGTGAGATTCCACCAGAGCTAGCAAACCTCACTCTTCTTCAAGAAATTGACATCTCGGCAAACCAATTCTATGGGAAGTTGCCCCCAGAGCTGGGAAGTTTGAAGAATTTAACAGTCTTCCAACTGTATGAGAATTTCTTCACTGGCGAACTTCCTCCAGGATTTGGAGATCTGCAGCACCTCATAGGATTTTCCATCTACAGAAATAGTTTCTCGGGAGAATTCCCAGAAAATTTCGGCAGATTTTCTCCCCTAATCAGCATTGACATTGGTGAAAATGACTTTTCAGGTCCGTTCCCCAGTTACTTGTGCCAAAGCAGGAAATTAAAATTCTTGCTTGCCCTTGAAAACAAATTTTCTGGGGAATTCCCTACTTCTTATGCTGATTGTAAATCCCTTATAAGGTTCAGAGTTAATCAGAACTGCCTAACTGGCTCCCTTCCCGATGGTATTTGGGCATTGCCTGATGCTACTATAATTGATTTCAGTGACAATGATTTTAGTGGGCAGGTATCTCCAGAAATTGGGCTTTCAGCCAGCCTGAGTCAGCTGATACTGATGAACAACAAATTCTTCGGGGAGCTACCTCCAGAAATCGGGAAGCTTGCACAATTGGAGCGGCTTTACTTGACTAACAACTTGTTTTCAGGTCAAATCCCGCCTCAGATTGGCAGTCTAAAGCAGCTATCGTCGTTGCAATTGCAGGTGAATTCTTTTGTTGGATCAATTCCAGCAGAATTATCACAGTGCACAAGGCTCGCTGATTTAAATCTTGCCATGAATTCTCTGAGTGGTAACATCCCTAGTGCGCTGTCATCATTGAGCTTGTTGAACTCCCTAAATCTCTCAAGCAATAAGCTTACGGGCCTGATACCCGAGAGCTTAGGAAACTTGAAGCTGAGCTTGATTGATCTGTCTTATAACCAGCTCTTCGGTATTGTTCCACTCGAGCTGTTAGAAATTGGCAGCGAGGATGCTTTCCTTGGGAACAAAGGACTATGCCTTGACGCGAATTTCACGACCCACTTGAAATATAGGATAAGAGTTTGTAATGCCGAGGAAAATAACAAAAGAAAAGTGTCCAGTAAATTGTTCTTGACCAGCCTTATCTCGTCGTCTTTGGTGATTGTTTTAGTCGTCTTGCTGCTTGTGAATTTCAGAAATTATGAACTGTATAGATTTTCCAGTGACATGGGCTCCAAATGGAAACTCGAGTCTTTCCACCCATTGCAATTTGATGTGGAGGAAATATTTGATCTCAAGGAAGAGAAGTTGATAGGGAGCGGAGGTACTGGGAAAGTTTACCGGCTGGATTTGAAGAAAAATGGTGGGACTGTGGCGGTAAAGCAGCTCTCCAAGTGTAACAGGCTGAAGGTTTTGACCGCGGAAATGGAGATTCTTGGGAAGATTAGACATCGAAATATACTGAAGCTTTATGCCTGTTTGGTTAAAGAAGGCGCGAGTCTCCTGATTTTTGAGTACATGGCAAATGGCAACCTGTTTCAGGCACTTCAGAGAGAGACGAAGGACAAGAAGCCAGAATTGAACTGGCACAGACGGTATAGAATTGCTCTTGGAGTTGCCAAGGGCATTGCCTATTTGCACCATGATTGTTCTCCTCCTATCATTCATAGGGATATAAAATCAACCAACATTTTGCTTGATGAAGATTATGAACCTAAAATTGCAGACTTTGGGGTTGCAAAGGCTGCTGTGGATCCTTCTACGGTGTCTGATTATAGCTGTGTTGCTGGCACTCATGGTTACATAGCTCCAGGTAAACACCTCGACTTCCATTGTCTTTCCTTTTCGTTCTTTCCTTGAAGCACGCTTTATTCTTTCCCACGTGATGTGCTGATTAATAACCTATGTTAATTGGAAAAAGTTGGGCATGTTGGCTTATAACCTAATAGCTTTCTTGACGAACACTCCAAGTATGCTTCTCTAACCAATTCTTTCTAATCAACTATCGGTTTTTTAAAGTATACTTGGTTTTTAATTTTTCTATTATGTGGCATGTCAAGACAAATGAATTAACTACATAATGTATGATTTAGCTTGTGTCATGCGTGATTGTTTGTATGTGTTTCCACACTGCAGAGATGGCTTACACACTTAAATTAAGTGAAAAATGCGACGTTTACAGCTTTGGCGTGGTGCTTCTAGAGCTTTTGACTGGAAGAAGCCCAATCGACGAGGAATATGGAGAAGGAAAAGACATAGTCTACTGGGTCTCAAGTCGCCTCTGCACCCAGAAAGGCAAGGCCAACGTCCTGGACAGCCGGGTGGCATCAGACCATGTCAAAGGCGACATGATGAAGGTGTTGAAGGTCGCTACTCGGTGCACAACCAAGCTTCCTTTTCTCCGTCCTGCCATGAGAGACGTCGTGAAGATGCTCTGCGACATTGATCCCTACACTCCGACGCTGGATGCACGAGAACAGACGGCCGAGAAGGAAAAGAGCCTTCTCTAAGCTATACATCTAGTCATTGAATCGGCCAGATTGTGAAGGGATTAGGTTAAATGTACCCTTGAAGAGTTATGCTTATAATTAAATTGAGAAGACATTGCTATATAGTTGGAGGAGGTTTGAAAATTTGAATGGAGGGCTCTGGTTTGGAAGCTAGGGGTTAAAAGAGCGTGTATATATGTTTATATTGCAATAAATAAAACGTGCATGGCAGCTACCTTGCACACCTAGTCATTAACACGTTCTCGTTTCTTCGCCATGATTCGACTTAGGCAAAATATATATATAAAAAATACCTATAATATTCTTATTTAATCAATATTATTTAGTAATGACGCCTAGTACACCGGCAATGCCCATGGAAGAAAATGAAATGGAATAGAAGAAATATTTTATTGATTTCTCAATCGGAGGACCAGGAGGAGATCAGATTTCGGAAGAGCCGCTTTCTCTTTGCAACCGGAGTTTGAAATTCTCATTTGCCGGAAGTATCTTCACCGAAGTTTTCCGAGCTCGCCCACTTTCATGTCTGTTCTGGGATCGAACATCTCCGGCGGCGTCAGTGAATTCCTCTTCCTTTATCTGTTAATTTTGCTTTGTTTTATTTTCTTAATTAATAACGCAAAGGTTTTCTAACTTTTCCTGCATCTGATACGGGAAATTATGTTTTATTCTCTAGTTTAGTGGTTCCTCTGGCTATAAATTTCGCATATGGAGAACGATTGTCTGTAAAGATGATGTGATTAGGGTTCGGAACTGAAAAGTGGTGTATTTATGTTCAAATATTGACTTAATAGCGAAAAGCACTTCTCGAGTTACAAGCACTGGCATGAAAAATCTTTTTCGAAAGTCGCTACTCAGTGCTTCACGAATTGTTATCGCTGAGAGAGTCGATATAATGTATAGTCAGCTTTTCTCAGCATGTAAGCTTGCATAGTCGAATGGAACTCTAGTACTTCTGAACTAGGCATTACACGAATGTAGATTACACGTTTCATTTTTTGCTAGATGACGATTGTTTTGTGGGATGAGGATTGAACGTGTTGCCTACTGATTCCAACCGAGGACCTTAGCCTTAATAAACTCGATCAGGGCTTGTCTGATACTGTCATGGTACTCCCAAATTGGAAATCCTCTTGTCCTCATAATGGCTGTGATCAATTTAAAAGTGATGAAGGTAGAGGTTAAGATAATATTTTAATATGTTCACTTAATCTCAATCTTTCATATTATGAAGATTAATCTCAACCATTGAGAGCACCATAACAAAACCCCTCAGGATCTTATGTTACCAGTTGCATGTTATTTTAAGAACAACACTATATAAATAATAAGGAGAAAGGGAAGAAGGATAACTCCTAACTCTTGACATTTATAGATCTTGGACCCTGATATATGAATGCTATGCATAAGTTTATATGAAAATTAGAAAAGCAGGAAAGCCAAAAATTAAAAAAAAAAAATATCGTAAGGGTAGTACTGGGTAGTATAAAATTGAGCTATGTGCCTGAAATGCTTCTTTGTTATATATAACTGAGCATAAAACTTGTGTCCAAGGATGGTAATATTTTGATACATTAAGGGATGTGATGCTGCTCCTTTCATAGACTCGGTGGGACATATTTCCACTTCGTTGATCACACCACAGGGTCTATGTTAGCATCAAAGTGTAAGCCATTTTATGCTTTTGTGTAGTGTAATTGTCCCTGCTGTATCTGTATATTGTGGTCCTTTTTCGTTGAACAGCTAGTTCAGAAGCAAGCTGTTTTGGGTTTTCTTGTGGGTTACACTTTGTTAGGTTAGAAATATTCTTTCAGGGCTATATGAATTGAGCGAGTGTATAATATGCAAATGGCCTACTTCTGATGCAGGTAGGATTACGCTTGCTCCTTTGCCCTCTTGGTTCCAACGTCATAATTCGAACAGCATGGTGAGCTTTTGCATGTGAAAAACTGTATGTCTTAACATGAAATAGCAGTTTGTAGCTGTCCTGTAGGTGAATACTTACAGGTTGTGTTTCTGGGGGTTTTGTTAAACTTGTTTCATTATGGATGATCTGTATATATTCTATCTACAACTCTTGATAGGAGGAGGCCTAATTTGAATATATAGAGAGAATATATGTACTTCATGTTTGTGTCCCTTGCCTTCTGTGACATGACCTGCTGGCTTGGCTATTCCCACAAAAAGGTAAAGTGCAAATGCAATGATTACCACATTAACATTTTCATCCTTCAGCTGTTCTGTAGGGGTAATATTGCCAGTGTACTCAACATTTAAAGCTATTGAAAGTAAAGATCAGAATGAGCAACAAAGATGGCTCTTATATTGGACAGGTTGGCCTTGTTCTCAGAACTGAGACAAAAATATGCTTTATTTAATGAATGGACATTAGTTTCTCTGTTTGAACATGTTGTTGCTTAGAAGCTTGCTATCATAGAGATCTACATTAGTATGTCTTTTAACTGTTCTTTGTGATACCAGCTGAGTAACTGTATTCAGAGAATTATGAAGCCAAGTTGTGTTCCCAGTCAGTATGATGTGCTTTAGCTTACAATATTATCTTCCATGTGGTAAAGAGGGCCCCAGAATATATGAGCCCTGTTGCCTGTATTCATCACTTGTGGCATTGACTTCATCTAACTATTTCTATCTCTATTTCTAATGTTAATAAATTAGGAGGGTTGGACAAGGGGGGAAAAATTCCAATCACCCAACAAATGATAGAATGATAAATGAAGAATAACCACCGGTAGGGATATGAATAAAGTCTTACTTGGTAAAGAGAGTTGAAAATTTGTAAGATTATGATAGGGCTCCTATTACATGATTTTATTCAATTAGTTAGTAAAGCGTTTTTGCTACGACCGTTTTAAAGCAGCAAGCAAAAAACTAGACTTTGAGAAAGAAGGTGCTTGTTGCGGTTTTATTAATTAGTTAGTAAGCCGCTTAGAGCACCTCAATAAAGGCAACAAAAAAGGCAAAATGTTGACTTATTAATTGAATAGAAAAAGATTTATCATAAGGGTGCATAGGTCTGGAACCTGTGCCAGTATCTCTGAATTTTCTCTTGATAGGATTCTCGTCAAATAAATCTATCAATTTTGTGTTTCTACCCAAAAGTATGCTGGAAAGCTTGCTATGGAATTATGCAAAGGTTGTAGTATTTGGCGCTAATGGATTTTGATCTTGTACATTTTTTGACGGAAGATTTCATTTTCTTTTTTTGACCATTGTGAATATTTGCAGCTTATGGATCTTTCAGCCTGGTTGAAGTATTTTCAGACAAGCTTTTATCTTGGTATGATCCAATGAAACCCTTGTTGACTTCAAGCAATAGTCATGCATGCAATTGCTAAATTATATTGTTTTACATGTTACACGTTATTTTTATGTGGTCAGATTTGGATATTGTGCTGCATCTGGCTCTTGAGCTTCTCTGTTATGGAAAGACCACTAGTGTGGCCTAATTCTTCACTGTCATGGTATCATAGGTAGTAGCCTTATTTACTAAATGTAAAAGAAATGATAAAACACTGGTTCCTTATGGCACTTTAGTTGCTTCCTTCCACAAACATTAAGTAGAAGTTATGCTTTTATGTTAACCAGCTAGGTCTATGACTTCAGTGGGCAGCTGTTCCTTTTGTTTCTTATAGTGGTCCTCCTCTCTGTTTTTTCATAAGGGAGTGGGTATGGGAATGGATACTGTATGATTCATAATTTTTATCGTTTATTTTTCATTCAAAAGATTGACAAAAATGAAGCATTATCACTTCAGGAATGGATATTGTATGTTTAGTTCCTAGCTTGTGGTGGTCTATGGTCACATTTAAAAGATTGATTAAAGTAAAGCGCTATCACTTCTTTTGAGCATAAATGTGATCTAGTAATATCTATTGTCTAAATTCCGTGGGCCCTCAAGCCCTGCTGACCAGAGATTTTCTGTCAGTGGCAATAGAAATGGAAAAGATATTTTTATGTATGTCTTACTGATATTCCCCCAATAATTTGGTCCATCCTGCAGGTTTCCACTGTACTACCATTTGAAATTTGCATTTCTTGTCTGGCTTCAACTGCCAATGGCTGAAGTGAGTTCAAATCAATGTTTCTATATTTATAACTTCTCTCTGTGTGAAAGAAAATGAGAATGACTAAACCATACACACATACACAGACACATATTTTGTCTTGATCTGCCTTGAAATCTCGCAATAAATGTTCAAATCGACGCTTTAAATCCTAGGTTTCTGTTTATGGAAGTAAACAAGAGTGGAGAGAGGATATCTGATTGTCTGCCTTTGGATATGTTTCATCTACAGTAGCCTTATACCAGAAGGTTAATTTTGAAATGCAAAATGAAGCTAAATTCTGCTAACCTGTTTGAATTGTCAACAGCAAATGGCGTGCTGCTTTATTTTTAGTCAGTCACAGCTAATATTTGTAATACTATGTACATCCAACCTTTCTAAAGGCTGTAAAATGCCGGAAGCTTTGTGCTCAAGGCCACCCTTTTAGAGCCAGCATTTGTAAGGCTAAAAGGCCCTTGTAGACGAGCATGAATAGTCTCTTAAATTATGGCACCTTGAAAAAATTGTGCGAGAGTTGTCCTTTCCATGCAATTCACTTCCTGCTTTTTGAGATATTTTACTCATTTTTTAAGAGCTTGGTTGAGAAATGTTTCCTTACAGGGGGCAAAGCAATTGTATACAAACCACCTACGTCCATTCTTCTTGAAATATCAAGGAAGATTTGATCAAGTTCTGGGATTTGTATACCATGAGATGGTATGCTCTCTTTTCACATGTTTGTTTTTCTGGCAAATATTTGAAATTTTTTGCAGTAAGTTGGAGTTACACATTATCATCCTACAATATTTAAGCCAGTTGATTGGCTAGTTGTGATTTCTGATTGACAGTCCTCCCTCTCGCCCAGCTTCTTCAGCAGTGCACCCTTAAAACTTGTTCACCTTTTTGTTCCACTGCCTGTTGCGCATTTATTCCAAGTTTTGGGTTTTTCTGGTTTTTTGCAGGTGAAACTTATAAGCGCTCACCAGGCGGAAATTAAGCTTGTTAGGACCCTGATTGCTAAAATTATGGGGTCAGGTGAGCACGAAGCTTGTTTCTTATGCTCTCTGCTGCTGCTTTATCTTGGCATGACATGAAATTGGAAACTTCTTTGTCTGAGACAGCTGACCGAATCATAAGGGGAGACATAAACTCAGTGCAGCCACAGTACCAAAGAGCAATTGAAGACCAACCAGGAACAAATACCGATGACAGATCAGCGCTCGATGAGTGATGCTCATTTTCCTTCTTTTATGGTCCGGTGTGTCACTTGCTTGGTTTTATGGCCACTATTTTTCTTCTGTCTATACATGTATCTGCCAAACTGAGTTGTTTTGCACATCTGATGCTGAGAGGCTTTACCATACCATGTGTATGGATGGAAGAACTGTCACAGAGTTCTATGGGGTAAATATCAAAAAACCATAATCTTAGCTCTGCATGATTTAGCATGTTCCTTCAGTCGCCGTATCAATTAAAGATTTGGGATATTTATCTTTTTGTTTAATGGTTGTAAAAAAAATTAAAAGGTTTTTTACAAGTAAAAT
>JAODPA010067567.1:0-10527 GCA_025585075.1 Nepenthes mirabilis | reverse complement strand
ATCCTTATTATTATAGTACCTTATTGAGTAATTGGCTCACATTTTATGATTTTTGTCTATCCCTTCCAGATGAAATCAATGAATTGATTCCTGATGAAAAAGAGTGAAATAGGGATTAGCTAATGGAAGATTGCTGGACCTCGGAGACCTAAAAATTTTAGATGTGTTGATGTAATTGAATGTAAATAACTTATATTTGGATAAATATTGTGTATTAAATGATGGCATGGCATGTTATAAATTATTATGGACTATTGTTATACTTTCGTAGGATATTTGTAGATATAGTTATGCTTCTACAGGTATGATGTTGGGTTTTGTGCAGGATCATAGATGGTATCTCTTATTAGATCCAATATGGTAGTTAAGATTAATGTGTTAGAGCCATAGATGTAATTGCATTTGATTATGATCCTGTGTATGTATTGTGGTTGAATTTTAAGGTCTATCTATTTATATGTCTTGTATAGGGATTATTATTCAAGTTATCTGTATGATTTTTGTTCATATTTAGGGAGGACTCTACCCAATTTTCTATAGAAATTAATATGTTTATAAATAATGATGTATAAAATATTTTGGTTAAATATGATTATTGACGGAGATCATTAGTGGATTATGACCCGTTCCGTCATAATAAACAAGCAAATAAATTATTTTTTAAAATATGATACACACTTACAAGCACGCTTGGTAATATATGCTGGACCTACCAGAGTTCAGTAAGAAATCACTGTTAATACTTTCAGAGGTGGACGACATTCCACATCCATGGGACTAATTTGCCGCTTTGGGCTCGAAGATTGTATGCACCATTCCGTAGGACGATCGAGTTGAGGAATAGTTCTTTCCAATTCGGAGAGAGCTTGTTCCTGTTAGCATTCTTACCCGTGGTCTCTATACTCCATAGAACCAGGTTCCTTACTTTGAATTGGCAAGCCTTCATCTTTTTGTTGAATACCGAGTGATTTGCTACTGATAGGCGACTGTGCACATCTTGGCCACGTCTCGTGCTTCTTTGAGCGGGTCGAAATACTCTCTGAGTCCCTAAAAGTTATTAAGTGGGTCAAAACCCTCGACCCAGAGATTGGGCAATCTGATCTCAATTGGGATGATGGTCTCAGTTCCGTAGCATAAATTAAAGGGCATCTCATGCGTCAATTTTTTCAATATCGTCCAGTATGACCACAAGACAGAAGGTAGCTCGTCCGCTTAAGTGCGCCTAATGTCTTCTAGTTTGGTCTTTAACCCGTGCAATAGGGTTTGGTTGGTGACCTTCACCTACTCATTTGCTTATAGGTAGGCAATTGAGGTGTGGAACAACTGGATGCCCAAACTTATGCAATATTTGGTGAAATGCTTACCGGTGAATTAGGTTTTGTTGTCGATCACGATAATATTAGGAATTTCGAATCTACAGATGATGTTTTGCCAAACAAACTCCATGGCATTTTGCTCAGTAATTCGAGCTCAGGGGGAGGTTTTGGCCCATTTCATGAAGTAATTGATAGCTACCATGATGAACTTCCTTTTCTCGGACACGATGGGGAAAGACCCTATTGAGCGAACGGCCAAGGGACCTAAATGATTCTTAGCTCTATGGGCGGTTGATGGGACAGGTTGCCATGGATTTGGCAGTTCTCGCACTTATTCATGAAGTCCATGGCGCTTTTCTTTATGGCTGATCAATAATAGCCTCTATGCATTATCTTGAAGGTAAGGTTCTTGCCCTCAATGTATAACCCACAGATGCCAAGATGCACCTCGCTTAATATGTAATCAACTTTGTCCGACGCTAGATATCGTAAATATGGGGTAGAGTACTCTCAGTGGTACAACCTCCCATCCACAATAGTGTACCAGCTGATGGTCTTTTTTACGCATTTAGCATCGTTCGGGTTCTCCAATAAAGTGTCATCCATGATATATCTCCAGTCGGACATCAAGTTTTCACTGTCAGAAACTTATAGCACTTCTTGCTCGGATTCTTCTATACTTGGAGAGCTTAGGATCTCACACAAGTCTCTCAAGTACCATTCTAGGCTTTCAGCCATGGCAACCCTTGCCAGCTGGTCGGACTACCAGTTGTCTACCCTTGGGATTTGCACCATTTCGGCCTTGTCAATCTTCTGGGTCATGCTCATTACTCTAGCGAGATCTTTTGCAAGTAAATGGCTCAACACCTCAAAGTTTCCATAGACTTAGTTGACAATTAGTTCTGAGTCACCCTAGACAGTTACGTGCCTTGCTGAGCATTCTTTTCTAAGCCAAAACCCAGTGAGCAAGGCCTTGTATTCGGCAATGTTGTTGGTGGCCGAAAATTTGAGTTTCAACGAGTACTTTATTTTCAACCCATTTGAGGTCTTTAGAGTCACTCCAGCATCACTGCTAGTATGCATCGAGGAACTATCTACGTGGAGAGTCTTGTTTAGCACCTCCAACTAGCAGTCTGCTTCGCAGGGGTGATCAGTGTCTGGAATCAGGGTCATGATCTCGACCACAAAGTCTACCAGGGCCTGTCCTTTTACGGTGGGCCTCGACTTGAATTCTAAGTCAAACTCACCCAATTCGATAGCTCATTTGACTAATCGTCATGACATATCGAGCTTCTACAAGATTTCCTTCAAAGGTTAGTCAGGACAACTATTTTATGTACTTGGAAGTAAAGCCGCAATTTTTTGGCCAAATAGACAAGTGCCAGCGTGATTTTTTCAGAATGTGTGTAGTGGATATTAGGGCTTGTCAAAGTCTTGTTGACGTAGAAAACCGGCCGCTATAGATCAGAATGCTGTCGGATCAAAACCGAGCTTAACGCCACCTCTAAAACTGCCAAATAAAGGTATAACTCCTCGCCTTCTTTTGGCAACATCAGGAGAGTGGGGCTAGCAAGGTATTCCTTTAGCTCCTCAAAGACGACCCTGACATTCGTTCGTCCACTAAAAGTCGTTCATCTTTGTTTCTTTCAAGACCTTAAAGAAAGGGAGGTACTTATCACTAGACTTTTTTAGGAAGCAGGGAGCGCTACAAGTCTCCCGGTCAGCCTCTGAACGTCCTTCGTTGTCTTCGGTGGGTTCATATCCATAATAACATTTATCTTTTCGGGGTTAGCCTCGATCCCCTATTAAGAAACGATGAAACCCAAAAATTTTTTTGAAGATATTTTAAAAACATACTTGGCCGGGTTCAACTTCATTCGGTATTCCCAGAGTACCCCGAAGGCCTCGTTGAGATCATAAATATGGTCTTCGGTGGTTTTACTTTTAACGTGCATGTCGTCTACGTATACCTCTATATTTCGGCCAATTTGAGCCTTAAACATTTTATTCACGAGCTGTGGTACATGGCTCCCTCGTTCTTCAACCCAAATGGTATAACCTTATAGTAGTATATCCCCTAGGTCGTTATAAAAAAAGTATGCTCCTTATCCTCGAGACTTATCCAGATCTAATTGGAATTTGAGTATGCATCTATAAAATTGAGTAACACATACCCAGAGGTGGTATCCACCAGTAGGTTGATCCTAAGCAGTAGGAAGCTATCTTTCATGCATGCCTTGTTTACATCGATGAAGTTGACGCACATCCATCACTTTCCGTTGTTCTTCTTAACATGACCATATTGGATAGATAGTCCAAATACTGGATTTCTTTGATGAAGCTGACATCAACCAATTTTTTTACCTCCTCCCGGATGGCAATGAGCTTTTTTATGGAGTAGTTCCTCTACTTTTACTTGACAAGCCTGTGATTTGGATCGAGATCTAATTTGTGGACCATTACCTTGATCGGAATCTCTGACATGTTAGTGGGGGTCCATGTGAAGATATCAAAGTTCTGATAAAGGAAGGTGATTAGTTGGTCGCGTAGGTGTCCGACAAATGAGCTCCCTGTCTGCACGTATCTCTCTGGATTAGGGTCAAGAGGAACATGGTCGATCGTCTTGCCGGCCTGGGCCTACTATAGAGTCGCTTCATCTCGATGATCAAAATCCTCCATTTGCTGGTCCAGAGTGGCCTAGGTGACTTTGGACAGGTAACATGTCCAACCAATTGTTTAGTTGCCCAGTACCTCTCCAATGCCATAGGCAATAAAGAATTTTATCTTTTAAGTACGTGATGGACGTTACGACCCCAAACTAAGTCTGGCAAGGCTGGCCTATGATGGTGTTATAGACCAAAGCCAGGTCAACCACCAGAAATGTCAATACGCTACATGTCATCTTGGGGTACGTTGCCAAGGTGACTTAAAGTTGTATGGTTTATTGAATAGGTATTGATTCGTTGTCCAATCTGTAGATGGGCCATTCGACCAATTTTAATTGACTCTTTTTTAGCCCTAATTTAAAATAGGCATCCAGGTAAATCAAATCACAAAAACTTTCATTATTGATAAAAACCCATTTCAACTGGTAATCGAACCAGAGGGTCGTAGTGGAGAGTTATTACCTGTGACATATCTTCTTTACTAAAATTAATGATCGTCTCTAGTTCCTACCCTTGGTTTCTTTGAGGCAGTACCGAGCTGGTCCTAGCGGTGGTCCAACCGGGTCATCACTATGTTAACCACTCTGACCGGACCCAGTTCCTCAGCTGCTGCTATTCCATCTTTTCTTCACCTACTCCGCCGGGCCCATACTTTGGGTTTCATAGGAATTTCATCCGGTGTCCCCTTCAAATAAGCTCATCATCTCTTTCTGTAGAGTCCAGCAGGCCTCTGTGCTGTGATTTGGAGATTGATGGTAATAACAGTATTTTGTCTGATCTCTTCTCTCCGAATTCTTGACTAACTTTGGCCACTTTAAAAAAAATTTCTCATAGATTTGTATAAGAATGTTTGTCCGAAAATCATTCAAATGAGTCAAGTTTAAGGGCCCAAACTTCCTTTGGACTCCCGGCTCCACCCTGGGCTGCTTCTTCAGATCCCAAGAGTGGAAGTGGTCTCCATTTGGCTTTCTTCGATTTTGTGGCCCCTGATGGGGGTAGTCTCCGTACTCTAGACTCTTAGCCTCATTGGCCTCTTCAACCACCAAGTAAACACGAGTGATAGTTTCAGCTTCACAAAAAGTTTGGAGGTTATTGTGAGCAGATGTTTGAAAAAACTCGCTTGGCCTCAGCTTCACTTCATCAATTAGCCTTGGTATTCGGTAGGCCTCGGCAGTGAACTATTCCTTAGGCTTTCGTTTGGCCCTTGCTTGATATGGACGAGGTGCCAGGGTTACCTTTCCTCTCTCTAACTGAGGCTAATTGAGTCAAGAAGTTATCAACAAGCTCCTAGAACATCTGGATTGAATTTGGTTGCAAACAAAAGAATCAAATCCGAGCATCCCCTTTAAGGGTCAAAGGAAAGTATAGGCACATGGCAGTCTCGCCCGGGTCTTGGAAGCTCAGTAAAGTATGGAAGTGGTCAGGTGGCCTATTGGATCAATACTTCCGTCATAAGGTTTTAGGGAAGGCATCTTAAACTTCTAAGGGAGTAGTTGTGTTCAAATCTCCATCATAAATGATGATCATCTCAGATCTGCAGAGCGTCCGCTAACGTCTTTCTTGAACATGTACTACCATATTTTTTTTTTTCACTCGTTCCTCTACTCAATGGGAGACAGCAGCCCTTTTCGTGTTGAGGTAGGTCATCAACTCTGAGCGGTTTGGTAAGTGGCACGAGGCCAGTCGGCTACTGCCACTTGTCAGCTGGACGTTGCACGACGCTTCCTCTCGGGCTAGGGGCCTCTACTCATCATCGCGTGAGTAACGATCATTTTGCCACTCTGGGCTCTCGTCCAGTATCTTACGACCAAGCTGGCCCCCCAAACGAGACTGGGCCCCGTCACTCGAAGCTGCTCGAGCTTTGAGGTCTTCTAGGTGTCTTGCCTTCCAAAACTGGCACTTCTTTCTCTGATTTTTTTTTTGTTTTGATGCTGAAGTGTGAGTAGTGGAAGAAGGAGCCCCCAACCCATGCCAGTGCGTGCAAAGGGTCTTGAACATTTTTGATATGTTATCCATCAGATCGCCAAGCGCCTGCATAAAGGCTGCCGGTCACTCCTCCTCATGGCTACCCATGGAGGGGTCGTCACCAAAAGGGACAACGTCCTTAACCAAAGCGCTGGTATGGACTCTAGTATTGACTATATTTGCCCCAATGTGGATGGTAGTTAGACTTTTTGTTCGCCTTTTCATAGACAGTGCCAATTATATGTTTTGGATCCAGGTTGCTGACAAATTAAGGTGCTGCTTGGTCTTTGGATCGAATTAAAACAAGTTCGGTCTCCGTCTCTAATAACCTTGGAGCTGTGCAACACAACAAGTGAATCAGATATCAAAGGATTAGCGGAACTCGCTCCTCGATTTATTTTTCGATACTTATTTCAATAATCTTCTTCAAAAGATGAAAAGATGTAGGGATGAGAGGTATGCATGATGATACAAAAATGTGGGTTTTAAGTCTTACTCGAAGGTTACACTCGGTATGGAGTGGCTTTGGTATTAAGGAAGCGAGAATTGTGGAGGAATTCTTTGGAGACTCTTTAGATAGAGAAAGATCTCTTGAAAACTCTTGAGCGTGAATATTTGCGAGCTTGTTTGAGCATGAGAGGAAGCGTGAGGGAAAGCCTATCTCTTGGAGTTTATTTCAAGGATTTTTTATAATCTTTGGGCCAACTCAGCCTTACTTGGGCACCAACACTAGCCATCAGTTAGCCGTACAGATTTGACAGGTTAGCATGGGGATCAAAGGTACCGATTGGAGCAATTATAATCAGTTAAGAGTATCATTTCCTTTTTTGAGAAAATGCTTGACGCGGCAGATATAGAAGTAACTATTATGAGAGATCTGCTGAGTTGGAGTTGTTATTTCAGAAGAGATTGTGATCAGAGGCAATATTCAGAGTGCCGAGGTGGTTGAGGCAAGCAATTTTTAACTTGCGGGAAGAGGAATATGGGTTATCTCGACTGACCGAGGTCAACTTAGGCTTGTCCGCCCTGCTAGAATGCTACTCCGATCAACGAAAGCGTTGACCGACCCCTGTCCTACGCGGCAGACACCCTCTAGGCCCGTTGTTAGTAAGTGGGCGTTCATGTTGGGCCGGCCCATTTCTACCGTCCCATCACTTGTATTGCTTCAATAACGGTTTTCATATTATAAAGAGATTTGTAGTTACTACATCACATAGTAGTATATTTGACATCTACAACAGTGTGCGTGGGATGGTCATTCAGGTGGACAATGTTTAAAGATTTTATTTCTAAACTTTTAGTACATAAATTTAATGTATTTTTGGATATGCTGTGATGTCCTATCTTAACTGATAAGCCATTATAATACGGTACTTATATCTTTTATTTTTGTTGATGACAGTTTATTGTATTTGAATGTCATAAAATATTAAATCATGACTTATATAGCGACGTGCGTCTATTAATATGCCTTGTTAATATACTATAATGTAGCGTCATTAATCGATAATTGAAATTACATGTTGACTACATACTCAAGCGTGACAGAACTTTAAACTTGTGGGAACACAACAAGAAGAATTGAATAGATAAATATTGGGCACTTGCAGTTAATATTTAGATGTTGTAACATTTATTAGTTTATATATATATTTATTTATTAGTACGTATAAATGCTTTCAATGTTACATTATTGTCTCACTCCACCTATTGAGAAATGGCCGTTACTTCCACGGTGGAATGGATAGCAAAAGATAATGACTTGACGAACTACTCCAATTAAACAAATTTTTTTTTTCTATATTTTGATACAGCAAAACTTGCTAAACTTTTCATTCTAACTTGTAGTGTGAGGTTCCGAGTCTAAAAATACAATTGACATGTGGCAATCAACATAATAATAAATAATACTGGACTTATTGGATGATTAAGTATGCGTATTGGAAGAAAAATTGGTGAATAATTTTGAGATTTCGTTATTGAAGCACTGCCAACAAATTGCATTTGCTGTGTACTCGAGCGCAGGCTCAAGCGCAAAATGCAGTGGCGCAAGCAGCAGACCGCGCCTGCTGCGCACTCGAGCTGAGCTCGAGCGCCAAAACCAGTAGCTCCCCCGCCCGCGGAGTGCCTGTACGCGCTCAAGCACAGGCCGGCAGTGAGGCCGCACTCAACGCTCGCTCGCCTGGCGCTCGAGCGCCCCAACGAGTATAAAGATGCAACCTGCTTCGCGTTTCTTCATTTCCCCTCATTTCCAGAATGCTCTGGAGAGAAAGAGAGAGGGAAAGCACCGGTTTTAGAGAGAGAAAGGAGGAGATCGAGCCGTAGAGTCCAAATCCATCCGAGAGCCAATTATAAAAGTGATAGTACGCGTCGAGACAAGTGTTCTCATATTCACTAACTTTTCTCTTTCGATATTTTTTGATTATCATCTGGTATTTTCGTCTCGATACATACCCAAACTATAGAAAATGTAATACCCGTGACTTGAGACCAAGGATTGTGTAATTTATGGTCCGATTTACTCACCGATCCTATTGGTGGACTACCACCAAACCCTAGCCTACTGGAATTGGAGATTTTATATTTTTGCACCTTATTTCGTTAAATTGACCCAAAAATGTGAATCCCCATGTCCCAAATGTGTATATAAGTCAGCCGTGTGATCAATCTCGCACGTTTCGACCCGTTCACGGCGTTTGAGCCCTCTAAAATGGCACTGTTACTGTTCACCCGAGATTAAAAGGGGAATTTGGATGTTTCTAACTTCATAATATGTTGAAGTAACTTCAAAATATGAATCCCTGCACCCCAATTATAAGTATATATCCATTGGATGTTTGATTCCGTAAGAATCGACCCGCTCGCGGTGTCCGAGCCCTCTAAAAGTGGCCTGACATTGTTCACCCAGAAATGGAAGGTAAATGTGCATATTTTAACTCTCTTCAATTGTGATGGAACTTATAACAAAATATTTGTGTCAAATTATAAGCTCTAAAAATATGTAATTGTGGACTGGGAGTAAGAGAATTTGTCCCGGAGGCTTCTAAGAGGATGTTTGACCAACGGAGATAAGTAAGACCAAACTCTCTTGCGACTTGAATTTAGTGGCTGAAAGATTTAAGTTCTAAAAGAAATAAAGGAACCGAACTAGTAAATGGAAGGGAATCCTCAAAGTGTAATGTGATGAATTTGGTCTTCCGGAGGGAGATATGTGATGAAAATGTGATTTTTCGGTTGGAAAATGTATATGAAAAATTGTGGATTCCCCTTTAAAGGATTAAAACTAATCTTGAAATTAGGACCATAGTTCATAGGGGTAGTACCCTCTAATTTACCATGTACATCACGGTGGAAACCCAAAGAATACTCCGGCTGCTCCTAGGGACGGATGATGTTCAATGTACGCTTTAGGATACTACTATAAAAGAATGAGGACTGCCCTGGTCCCCAGGAGATATGGGACGATTGAGATGGCCGAGTGCTGCAAGCCTAAAATGTAGCCGATGGTCGAGTGCTGCAGATCTAAAATGTAACCGATGGTCGAGTGCTGCAGACCTAAAATATAACCGATGGTCGAGTGCCGCAGACCTAAAATGTAGCCAGCTTTAGAATATGTGGTAGACACATTCCTTTCCTCGTTCTCTCACATCGTTAGTTAGTACGACCTACTAGTTTGGGTCCGCAAAGATTAATAAAAGTAATAAAAATGAATGGACGTAACTAGAACAAACATGCGAACCAGATGATCCTAGATGTTCTCCCTCCTCGCATGCTTCCTTTTATTCAAGTTATATGTTTTCCCTACCCAATTACTGTTTTTTCTGTTAATTGCTGTAATTAGTAATGTATAATTTTATTTGTTGGGTTGTACACTCACTCTTGCTGTATATCTTTCAGATGAGAACACATTGATACCCGACGAAACAGAATAGGCCATAGAAGTGTAATAGACAGCTGATATTGCACGCAATGTTCGGGACTGGGACTTAGCTGATTTTGTGTATGAAATAGAAATTTTGGTTCTACTTTTATAAACTGTATAAGACATGTATGGTGGTGGTTAATGAAATTTAGCATAAATGAATGATGGATCAGTTTTCGCTGTATATTGTGATTTGTATACTTCCGCAGGTCCTTCTCATTGTAATTATGATTGAGGTTCCTAGTTGACATCCTTCCCCACTGGCATTATGCTGGACTTATGATGTCGGTGCCACCTCGATTGATGTGGCGATTAAATCCTGTGTAGTGTATTCAGTATTGAGACTTGTTGTTTTGTGAACTGTTGTAGATTGTTGTGTAGGGTTAATTTATAGATATTTGTATTTTGACAAACGCTCAATTTACAAACGAAACTCTATCCAATTTTTTACAAAAATTAATAATTTTAATTAGGAATACTAGTCTATTATTATGTTTGACAGAGGTTATTTAAGAAAAATAACGGGATCCATCACATGTAGTCACGCAACACATTCTTAGAATAAGCTTGTATGATAATGACTTGTTACATATCAGTCAATATTTCATATCAGGGCGTTCATTGAGCACTTAAGTTGAAAAAAAGCTTATAAAAGGTG
>JAODPA010067566.1:0-10527 GCA_025585075.1 Nepenthes mirabilis | reverse complement strand
GTAAAAGCTTTGTTAGCAATATAAATGAAGTCATGTTTTTTATATAAGAAGAAAAATCCAAGTGTGCTGTAAATATGAATATATTAGGATTATTAATTGAACTATTAAAAAATATAATCCAAGTCATTATAATTGATCGTCAAAGAAATAATCTTGAAACTTTGGGAATAGGAAATCTTTGGAGTCACATTTTGAGGAATTGAGAAGTTAAAAAAATGGGATCTTAAGAAATGGTTTATAATCATGACATTAACTTTAATAACCTCATACTTTTTGTGTTTTATAGACCATAGATCAAGGAGTGTTGAGTCCGGAGGAAATGCCGGAATTTATGGAGCATTATCCCGAATGGTAAATTTAGTTAATAAATTTATTGGAGCTCAAATTGCAAGAAATACAATGGGGTGGTGTGGTAGTCTCAAAGATTTCATGGACTAGCAACCTCCTATATTTCTAGGTATACCAAATCCTGCAGAGGCAAAAGATTGGGTGCGCCAACTAAAAAAAATTTTTGAGCCTATAGAATGGCTAGAAAAGGATAGGGTTCGCTATGCTACATATCGACTTAGGGATGAGGTAGAATATTGGTGGCAGATGAGAAGAGAGAGGGGGAGCTGTAGTAGGTATGCTTTCTTGGGAAGGGTTTGTTCAGATTTTAATAATAAATATGTCCCTTCCTGTGTATGTATCGTAACAAAAAGTGAGTTCTTAACATTGGTGGAAGGATCTAAATCTACGGTTGAATATGACGCCAAATTCACTAAGTTGGCATGCTATGCACCATATCTTGTTGCGAAAGAAGGAAGGAAAGCCCGAAGATTCCAATAAGGACTTAGTAATGTTATCAGGAGTCAATTGATGCCTTTTGATTTAGAGGATTACGGAGCAATTGTAAAACATGTCTTGTTAATTGAGCAAGATTTAGCAGAGCCACTCTTTTTGTAAATGTGAAAGAAATTGGAGTACTTTTAGCTTTATACCCATTGTTGCGTCCCGAGTCCCTGGTTGTTGTACGGATTAGGGAGCTTTCCAATTTTTCGTTGCAGGTCGATCTGGATCGAGTCCGGTCTCCGTCGCTGATATCCAAGAACCTACACAACACGAACCACAAACAAGAGATCAGAGGACAACGGGGGGCTATTCCCCATTGACACTCCGACGCTCAAGTTAGAAATCTTCCGCAATAAATGGAGGAATGCACGTTTAAAGGTAAACGTGGTGAGAATGCAAAGATGCAGCAATAAGGGGAGTGTGAGAGGGATGTATTTAGAGGCTTGAGCTCTGTGAATGCGCCTGGCAGAGGTGCGGCTTACCTGTACACCCGCGGAGGGCGGCTTATAGGTGCGCCCGCGGAGAGCGGCTTATAGGTGCGTCCGGTAGAGGGGCGGCTTATAGGTGCAGAGTCGGATCCAGACGATCCAGTCGACCCGAATCTATTCGAAGTTGGATTCAGGTTCGCATCACCCATAAAGATAAGAAACATATTAAGTATGAGAAATTGAATAGGTTAGTCTATGTCTACCATAACTTGAGGCTAAAAATATGAAATACCATAAGAAAACCTAAGTTAAATGCAAAGATCAATTTAATTCGATAAATTTGAATTATATATTTGATGAAGTTGATTCATTGGATTCCTGGATAATCTGAACTAAGCTGAACTCTTTCCTTGCATGATATTCTATCTTAAATAACTCATACATGTCCAAGTGATCTTTCAAATATCATGTTGATGGAATTGATATTGTTATATATTCAACATCCTTTATATGCGGTCAACTACATGAATCTTCTCCGGCCTGTCTCCACCCTCTTGCCTAGTTTAGAGCAATATTCTCTGAAAGTAAAAGCATCTTGAAATTCATTTTGTCATACCATTCCAAGTTGTTTAACACATACTACTCTCATTGCTATTTCTTCTAACCTCCATCAGGTCACCTTTTTGTTTAGATGCATTAGCTAAGCTACATTTTTGGTGTCCAAGTCAATCTTGAATGTCTTTATCTCATCTTTCCTTATGTAGTGTAACATCCCGAATTTTTATTCGATATAATTGGGTTTATTTATTATTTTGGATAATTTGGGTATGATAAAAAATTAATTAAATGTTACAAAATTTTGGAGAATATTTTGATTTATTGGGCCGGCGTCTGAAGTGTGCTCGTTCGATTCCTCAAATATCGATTTAAATTTTGGGATTAAAATAATAATAATAATAATAACGTTAAATGTTAGAAGAAGAGGAAAAAATGAAGAGGGAAGGAGGGCGTTCCGGGGGAGAGAGAGTCGGGAGAGGGTTAGGGCTTCTCTCCAAGCGCAGCGTGGTGGAGGGTTTTGCCGGGGAAGACGGCCGCTGCGAGGAGGACGTGGTGCCGGCAGGTGTGCACCGGTGGTCATCGGCGCAGGAAGCCGAGCAGTGTGCGCGGCAAAGGTCGGCACGAGAGAAAGAGGGTAGCCACGCAAAGGAGATGCGGCCAAACGAAGCTCTTCAGGTCCGATTCCAAGTTCGAGATAGTTGAAGAAATGGTACATCGGGTCGAGTCAAGTGTACCCATACTTTTTCGTTTTTATGCATGTTCATTTCAGGTCAGCATTGTTCACCTGCGCTCCAGGTGGTTTCGGTTTTCGATTTTTGGGGTTTTTTTTATAAATTAGGACTAGAATGTTATTACCCATATCCTATATAAGTTAATTTATCAATTGGATACTCGATTTGGTGGATTTATATGGATTTCCATTCGCCAAAACCCTAGAATTCGCCTAGACATGATACCTACAAAATTTTGGGGCTTTAGCTTAATTTGGGATTAGACTATGGTTACCATGACTTGGGCATGAAATTTTATCGATTGGGTATCCAAATTTGTGGTTTGAGGTGAGAATTCGTTCGTGGAGCCCCTAACCTGCGCCCGAACACCATTAAGCTTCGATTTGGGGTTTAATATATAAATCGACTTGGGATTATAGTTGCCTATGCCTTGGGTTCGATAATTTACCCGTTGGATGCCCGAAATTTTGAGAATTAACCGATATGTGTAATCCGTACACTGTTCACGGGTTCTATTCATCCGAGGATTTTGAATTATATTTTGCTTAATTTTCCCACGTTTAATACTGAATGTAAGCAATCATGAATTTGGCGTTTGAATTCCAAGTTCTGAACAGATTGGAGCATTCAGAAACCCAAATGTGATCGCGGCCAATGTTCAACCAAGATAATGAGTATTCCTTACATGCTTCGCTTTATTTAATTGCCTTTCAAGTTATGTATATATGTTTATGCTTAATTGTGCATTCCGAATAATGTTATCATTAAGAAATTGTGAAGAAAGTCATTATCCAAAATCTCTAAAGTTGAATTAAACTCACAGTGGTAAGAATTCCCACCTTTCCTAAGTCATACGATAATTTTGTATGAAAGGAAATCATGAGAAGATGTAAATTCGAAAGAAAGATAAGAAATTCGTGCAAGTATTTGGAGGGAGATTCCACAATTCAGATACATGATGAACTCGTTTTCCTAGATGGAGATATTTGTATAAGAAATTTGGTAAATCTTTCCTCAAAAGAATAAGAATAAGAAATCATGAAATTAGGATACGGATTCATATTTGTAGGGTAATATCCTTAGACATGCCACTAGTATGATAGTAGAAACTCAAGGATTTGTCCCTACCGCATAATATAGCGGGTGATACTCTTGACATGTTTTAGGATGTTGTGGTGGTAATCGAGGATAAGAAATAAGAACAAGAAAACCATCCTGTCCTCGAGATATAAATAAGGAGGATAAGAAATTATGACCCTCTTGCCCTCGGGATGTAAATAAGGAGGATAAGAAATTATGATCATCATACCCTCGGGATGTAAATTAGGAGGAACCTATGATCAAGAACCAAGAATAATGCCTTTGATTGCGTGGAGTGAATACAATCTATCCTCGATTATTCGCTTCCTTGGTCTGTAGGGTCTACTAGTTCGGGTTTGCAAAGATAAATAATTATGTTTAATCTACTTCCTAAAGAAAAATAGAATAAAAGAAAGAAATAAATTGCACCTCTAGCATGTCTAATCAAGTTCCTTTCATATATCTTTTTCATGTTCGTATATTTTTCTTCTGTTTAATTTCGTTATTATTGTTTATCACATTGCTATGATGTACTTGTTGAGTCATCAGCTCACTCTCGCTTTTTCTTCTTTCCAGATTAGATCCACAAGCTGACATCCGATTAGATAGAGCAAGGAGAGGGATTTGCTAAGGAGATTGGTTGGACTTCGAGGACTTAGAGTTTTATATATGGTTATTGTAGCGGAATGTAAATAGTTGATTAAGATTATTGTTATGTATTAAAATGTGTCGCAACAAGTTATTTATTATTTTGGATCATTGTTATGCTTCCGCGGTTTATTTATGGACGTAGACTCCTTCCGCAGGTAAATCTTAGGTCTGTATAAGTTCCTAGATGGCATTTCTCATAGATCTAATATAGTGGGTTGAGATACTGTGTTGGAGCCATAGATGATATGGCATTTGTTGATCCTGTGTGTGTTATGGAGTAAAATTTGACATCTGGAGGTTCATATATATTGTATAGGATTATTTATATAGGTTATATATATGATTTTTGACCATTTTTAGGAAAAATTCTGCACGATTTTTTACAGAAATTAATATTTTTAATTAATGACATATTAATTGTATTTGGTGTAGTATGTATTTGACGGAGGTCTTTAAAGGATAAGAACCCGTTCCGTCACATGTAGTAGATTACTTCTAATTTTCTACAAATTGTTCGTTTCTTGTTTTATATTTTAGAATCACACTTTTCGTTCGTCAGCGGGTTCATGTTGGTCTTATTATTGTATATTGTTTATTAGATGTCCAACATTCTAAGCCATGCAATATAGCTGTTCTTATATTAGATGTCCAACATTCCCAATCACATAAGGCTCCAATGTATTTCTCCATTGAATGCTATCATTGCATCTTATTCAATTTCTTGAATATATATCCCAAGAAATCTGTTTTTTTTTTTTTTTTTTTTTGATATTCGAGTTGCTGTATTATGCTTAATAAATTACTAATTGTTTGCTTAATGCTGAGATTTTGGTGGAAGATCTTCATCTTATTTGTATAGTATTAAAATATTTAAGTATCATGTTTTAGGCTATTTCTGTGGCTGAAAGAGTGGCTGATGAGAGATGTGAACCTTCTCGTGGTGTCAATGGCTCATTCATTGGTTATCAAGTTCTTCTTGATAGTTCAAGGTAATTGTTTGCTTCCTTCATGCAACCAAAGACTCACACTTGTGTTGTGAATGCTTATCTCTTACTTTTCTAACATGCCATTATCGAAGCAAAGGAAATTAAACCGAAAATCTTGTATACGAATTCCCTAGTTACTCCCCCCCCCCCAAAGAACTTTACTCTTATAGACTAAGCAATATGTTTTGTTAAAGTCGATGTCAACCTGCATTTATTGAAGAAAACAAACTTTATGTTTCACCTTTTTTAATGATTATCCCATGGGACTTTTCTTGTAAATGAAAATGTTTTTGGATGGAAGGAATGATAAATTATCATTTAGCAGACCAAGGAGTCTTCCAACATAAATGTGTGGAGAAAGGGAAAAAATCCATAGTAATGAATAAAGCTCTCAAATTTTGCTAAAGCATCTGATAAAGGATCGCCAAAAAAGATCATGGAGTTGTCAACAAGAAGGAACTGTAAAACTTAGTTATTGATTAATGGAAATAAAATGCTCAGACATTCCTCATTTCTTAATTTCTTGTAAAGCTCAAAGAAACAAAACTAGCTCACTCCATAAATGTTAGCGTGCTCAATGAATGAGTTCACATTGTTTGAATTTAAAGATATTTTCAATATGCTCGAAGTGCAAAGAGTTTCATGTAGGAGAACAAGTTGTTAAAATAGGTTTAGCTTCCTGTTGCTTAAATAAACATATACTCATTCCTTGGAATTCTCAATTGAGGATAAATTATCTGAATGAACAGGTGTGGATAATATTCATTTCCTGAATGTTCCAACCTTCATTAGCCCTTCTGATCTGTTTCATTAGTTTCTTCAACTGTTTCTCAAGAAAAAGAAAAAGAAAAAGAGAGAGCATTTTTCTGGAGTAGTTGTTATTATTATGGGACTCTAGTTGGCCTCTTCAACATGTTTAGAGTAAATTCCTCATGGTTCTTTTGCAGATGATTGATTCTTGTTCTATACGATGTATGCATGCACATGCAGGTTGATTGTTTTGTTGACATGTTTTATTGCGCTTCCATTTATTGCATTTTCCCTAGGCATTGCTGATGTTTATTTCCTTGGGATATAGATGTATTTTTTTTTTTTTTAACTTTGAATTCTCCGCTAGCTAGTTCTGCTGCTATATTTTTTATTGAAGAAAGTGCTCTAAGATTCTAAGTTTGCTTCATTTAATACTTATAGAAGGTCTTTCTTGCCATGGATAACCTTTATTACTATGGTGATAATTTTCTCCTCAGGAATGACACAACCAAGCTTCTTTACTGTACAACTGGTATTCTTTTAAGGAGAATTGTGGTAGGGTGTGATGTAGGGAGGAGGGTGAAAGTAGAGAGAAGAAGAATAGAGGGGTATAGACAAGAAGTTAGACTAGAGGGATAGAGACAAGAAAAGGATCAAACCAAAGGGGAGAGAGGAAGGGAAGCACAATTGCTCAATTACAATCAATTTTTCAAATACTCATTCATTCATTCATTAATTAATCAATTGTCTTATGGATTCTTATATAGAGAATCCGATGTGAAAGAAAATTGGAAACAAAATCATAAGCAAATAATTGAAAAAGTAAAAAAGGAAATCAAATAAAATCAAATAAATGAAAATAAAATCACAACTAATTTGGAAGACAAATAAAAACAAGTTTTCATATTTGGAAGGCAAATAAAAGTGAATATTTGTCTTGGATGTCCACATCATGGTGCCTTCTTGACTATTATTTCTCCATATACTCAAGTGATTAATTACTGCTAACTTTGTATAATTGCTATTGAAGGTGAATTTGAATATGATTATTTTAGGTAAGACATTCAACATGGGACAAAGGGATTGTCAGTGTGTCACCATGCAGCTGATATCCTTGTTTGCTATAGTTGGTTGGCTTGGCCTCATTAGTGAAATCAGTAGGGGATTGATTTTTTCATGTCACATAATGGTGCCGTTATTCTATTGTGAGCTGCGGCTGCATGCTGTCAAATACATCGAGGCTTTGATGCCATAGATGACTGACCTGAAGAAAAGGTTCCAGTTGCGCTGTTCAATTTTGATCATTTTGGATGCATTGATTAGATTACATGGTTTGAGCAACTTGTGGGATGTTACCGAAGTTACCCCCTGCCTATTCAAGTCTTTTACTAGTCATATTAGATTAATATGGATAGGCATATAGCATAGTCTCTGTGTTGACTCCGTAACGCATGGTGTGTTGCAGAGTTGGCCAGCCTAAGTGTGGGGGTGCATACATTTCATGGCCATGTTTGAATCTATATACATAAACAGGAAACCTGACATGAGAACTCTTCTTATTTAAAAACTCCCCTTGTTAACAAAACTTTGCATCTTCCCCTTAAATCTAAATGGATGGCCAAGGTTAAACATGTAAAAAGTAAGATCAGTGGGTGAGATTAAATGTGCCCCTCTGATTCATCTCTCTCTCCTTCCCCAAAAGCCTGTGCCAGAAACGGGAACCTTCTCAACAGCTGCGGGTCTTGCCAGCTTTGCCTGTGCCGGCATGGATTTCACCCTTCCCCCCAGGGCAACTGGCAAGGCTTCTCACATTTTTCTGTTACTGAAATTTTTTCCCTTGAATGACTGAATCAAAAAACTCCCCTTATTTGGTTCTTCTTGGTGAACAACCTAGACAAGGTATAGCTTTGTCGGCAAGCAAATTTCTGGCCTAGGCTTGCTCGTGGGTGAGATCCCAGGCCATTTATAGCTTGTTCAGTTTGTTCTTAGGCATTTCGAAGAATAAACAACAATTAAAAGAAATGCCACATAAACTTGGGTTGTCGTTGGCGATGGCACCTTGGCTGGCAAGGCTCCATAGCTTGTTTTTTTTCCTTTATAAAAGCTGGTGACCGCCTGTGTGAAGGTTTGAACAACTTCTGATTATTTTTAAAAATAAAATGGCGCGAGAAAATATTCAGTAATGGCTTCATCTCCTCCCCAGTGGAGCCATCCTCCTCTGACGAGAACTTTTAGCACTGGCAAGCTTTACTTGACTTGCTGGAAGAATGGAGGTGGAAACTTGGAGAATTGTAGCGGAGGACGGGATGGCTGCATCGTCATTTGATGGCATTGTTGATCATAATTTTCAGATGTTTTAATTTCGGCCAACCATTTATAATTGAAATGTTAGGATTTAAAGTTATGATATTATGATAGTAAACGGGGGCTGTGACATAAGAAGTGCTCTAATGAGCCCTTCCTTATCTATTTACATAAATCTGGGTCGGAAGTCGTGTGTATTAGAGAGATAGTGTGGACAAGCATACATTCATGTCCATTTTTATATAGGTGGGGTAGGAATAAACATGTGAGTCTATACACAGTAGTGAAGCTAGAAATTTATGTTGTCTTTCGGGAAAGTATTTACACTTGTTTTTATATAGAAAGTTTTATGATTCGAAGGTATTTGCTAAAATAAATTTTATGCAAAAAGAGAAGAGTTTTCTTCGTTTTTATTTATCCAAAAACAAGGCAAATCTCAAAATCCAAAATGTGTACCCAAACCAGTAAAACAGTGCATCTTTTCTTTATTATGTGAACAACCATGTTAAATATAAACTCAATCATGCTCATTTTTCAATGATTTATTTGTAGTTCTGTACACCTTAGAACAATGATCACCATCTATCTTTTCTATCTTTTTTTGCTGTGCTGTGCTAGTTGTCCTTTTATTGTTTGACTGTCATTGAATATCTAATCAATGTCAAAACTTTCAACTTTCTCTTTCTCAGCTTATGGGATTATAATATTTGGAAGAAATTGTCATACTTGTCCCAATTTGTAGTTTGTCTTGATTTATCATTTTATTTTATAATAAAATCGCAAAAACATATATTTTATCTTATGATGATTTTGGAGAATAGAGAAATCATTGGCCTACTACTTTCAGGCTTGTTTCTGTTATTTTAGTCTTTGGGTTTCATTTCTCTGGTTTTCCACTTGTCCGACCTTGTTGACTGCATATCCACATCAGTTGAGTATATACCTTGCTCTCTCCGCTTTATTTGTCTTTTTTTTTCTCTTTATTTGGAACATTCTTATTGGCTAGTGCATTAGGGCTTTTGCTTTGGATGGAATTAAATGATGGAATAACATCTAATTATGCAACAAAAGGGTAATAACAGAAAAGAAAAAACATTGCATTACTGAAAAGTTGTCGGATGTACACACACTGCCTTTTTTTAGACGTCAGGCAAATAAAAAAAGCAATACAAAGAGTTGATGGGCAGACACAGTAGACCTTCCTAATGATTTTTTATTTTTTTTGTTGCGTTTAGGGCAGCTCTAGGAAGGATAAGAGAGGACAGTCTTAATGAAGAGTTGTATAGTTGATACAGGGTAGCAATTTGGCGACCTCCTGCCCCATCCTCTCTTTAGTATTGTCTGTGTGTACCTATGTATGTGCTTCTGCATTATGCTATTATGCCTGTCCCTTTACATGTGCCTGTGTGCATGATGCTGCGTTTCAAGCATTCTTATTTCCTGAGTGGTACAAAAGGGAAGACATTTTTCCGCTAGGTACTCAAATAATTTTATTATTATATTTATTTCATGGGGTCTGTTGTTCTTAGAATTTTCATATTTTCTCATCATTATTGAGTTTTATTTTCTAGAAAAACAGGGAACTTTTGGGAAATACATTGCGGCTCCTAAAGTGCCAATGTATCTCATTGACTTCTGATATAGGGGGAATGTTTTACATAAAAAAAAAAAAGACCATTGTTGCCATATATCTCGTTGAACAACTGCTAGTGTTTGTAAGATCTTTCGAATTTTCAAGTGAGATCTATACTATGTTAAATATTCTGGAATCACAATTTTCTTGATATTTCAAGGCAAATTTTGTGCTTTTGATGTTGATTGCAGCTAGTGCTGCATTCTATTTGCCATGATATACAGAAATCAATATTTCATAACCTATGCTAGTGGGAATTGAGATTGAATTGTGAAATTCATTTCACAAGTGTCTAAAAGAGGGTTTCGGTTTATATTTGTAGGTTATTTACATTGTATTGCAATGTCTAAAATATTCTTACCTATAAGTACATTGCATTTTACCACTTTGTCTCAAGTTGACCCATGGATGAAAATATTGGTATAGGTTGCAACCATATCAATGCCAACTATATCGGGTAATATGTATTGATATCGGTCGTATTTGACACGATTTTTTAATAAATATATCAAAACTATTTAATATATTAATTTTTACCCTATTTAGTCTTATTTTGCATATTGAAACGTTTTAGA